>PJEM01017859.1:0-15102 GCA_004023845.1 Helogale parvula
CCTTCTCTCCCTTCCTTCTCTCCCCTTCCCATCTCTCCCCTCCCCGCCTCCCCCATCCCTTCCTCTCACACACTCACCCACTCTCACAGATGCTCATTCACACTCACGCACACGCATACCCATGTTCACATTCACTCACACTCATGCCCACACACTCAGACACACACCCGTGTTCACACTCACACATGCACCTGTCCACACAGACACATACTTATGTTCACGTGAGGCCATACCACGAACCACAGGGGGGTGTCACGGGGTCAGCGACAGCAGCTGGGTGCAGACGGACGTCTCAGGTCCAACCGACAAGCGTGATCCCAGGCGTCAGGACGGAGGACCGGGAGGGACGCTGGGGGCGCTAGGCTGGCGGAGCCTGGTTCCCCCTGAGTCTGTGTGTTTGTTACACTTTGATTAAAAGAAGAAATCAAGGGGTGCCTGGGGGGCTCAGTGGTTAAACGTCCGACTTCAGCTCAGGTCCTGACCTCACGGTTCATGGGTTCGAGCCCTGCATCGGGCTCTGTGCAGACAGCTCAGAGCCTGGAGTCTGCTTTGGATTCTCTCTCTCTCTCTCTCTCTCTCTCTCTCTCCCCACCCCTCCCCCGCTCACACTCTGTCTCTCAAAAATGAATACACGTTAAAAAAAAAAAAGAAATCAATGGGCACCTGGTTGGCTCAGTTGATTAAGTGTCTGAATTCAGCCCAAATCACCATCTCGCAGTTTGTGAGTTAGAGCCCCGTGTCGGGCTCTGTGGTGGCAGTCGCTTTGGATTCTGTGTCTCCCTCTCTCTCTGCCCCTCCCTCACTCACAGGCACACATGTGCCCGCTCTCTCTCAAAAATAAACGTTCAAAAAACTAAAACCAAAAGGAACTCAGGAGCCCCATTTAAGGGGGGGTGCCCCCAGGGTTCCCTGGGGCCCAGCTCCCTCCCGGTTTTGAGGGCTGAGATTTCTGTCAGTTGGGAGCCACTGACCTGCCACCCTGGAGGCTGGGGTCAGGGTCTCCCTGGGCTGGTGGAGGACCCTGCCCCGCAGGCTGGGCAAGAAGCCTCCGTGCGGGCTCAGGTAAGAGGGAGGCGGGGACACGAGCCGACGCTGCGCCCTGAGCCGGTAGCCACCGGGGGAAGGGGCCGTGGAAGGGGGACCGCACCGCACGAGGGGGACGTCACGCTCAGCTCCGGAGGGTCCCTGCAGCACCAGCAGCGCCCAGCGCGTCTGTGTCCTGGTCCCCGGGGCAAACCCTGGGAAGAGGAGAACATTGGGTCGGTCCCGGAGCTGGACGCGAGAGCGCGCACGCAGGTGAGGCTGGGCGCGCGGCCGGCATGTGCGCGTGAGGCCAGGCTGTGCGCACGTGTGCGTGTCCGTGCGCCGGGCCCACAATGCGCACAATTGCCTCTGAAGAAGTGGACGTGTTCTTTAGAAAGAGGATGCTTTTTTGAATTTCAATGGGCTGTCTTAACAATGTCTGTTTAATTAGTGTGTTTTGAAGGGGAAATGAAGGAAAATTATAATCCATCTGAGAAAATGGATGTACGTGCTCAGCTCTCCCATCGGTTTCCGGAGGAGCCGCCCCGGGGCCAGCAGAGCCTGCGCCCACAGCCCCCCAGCCAGACGAGGGGGGGAAGGGGTGCTGTGGCCCAGGGGCTGGGGACTCACGGACAGCGTGGTGTGCCCGTCTGGGTGCTGGCAGAGCGCCGGGCAAGCCGCCTGAAGCGGGTCGGGGGGGGTCCCCTTCCTAGCCTTCCCAATCCGGGAGCTGCGGGCGGAGTCTCCACAGAGGCCCCGGGGCCACGGGAGACCCGGGTTTGAGTTCGGGTTCCCTCACCGATCTCTGCGGGGACTCACCCAAGTGCAGCCTCCGTATTTGTGAGGTTTGTAAAAGGTGGTGCTGACGGTGAAGCGAATCAAGCAGTGACCGAGAAAGGACTCCCCACGTGTCAGGTCCTGGAGGAACGTGGCCACGACGCACCTGGAAGGTTCCGGAAGCAGCCCTTTGGCCCTCACAGGGCCGGGTCTCAGCCGGGCTCCTCTGTGCTCTCCCGGCTCCGTGAGGCGGCCGCGTGGGCTTGGCACGGGCCGGGAGCCCCACGAGGGTGCCCTGATGGCTGAAGGGTGCGCTGCGCACAGGCGGGGCCCCCTGCGTCTCCCTGAGCCCCACGCCCCATGGCAGCCCCCCCCAGGACGTCCATTCACCCCTGCCCTGGCCTGCTTGATGGCAGCCACGCACCTGATAGGGTCCTGAGTGTCCCTCCGGCCCTCGCCCTTCCCAAAAGGGTCTCCCCCTCCCGCCCCCTAGCCGCCTGCTGGCTCTGGCCTGGGCTGGGGGTGGGAGCTCCGGGCTCCTCCTCCCCGCCCCACCCCCGCTGCTCCTTGGGCACCGGCCCGCACAAGTGTGCCGAGGGCGTGCAGGCGAGTCTTGCCCAACACGCTCAGGTGTGGGCTCCCGTAGGAGGAGGTGGCTCCGGGGGAAAGGTGCAGGGGCCCCAGTTCCAGACGAGCAGGGCGCCAGGCCGTCTGCGTCCTCAGATCTGCGAGGGGCACCCTCCACGACACCCCTGCAGTCTGTTGCTGCGGCAACTGCCCCTTCCCGGATGCCCACCAGCCCCTCGTCCTCTGGTTTATCGGAAGCGTCCTCCCGCCACCGCCGTTGGGGAGGTGAGGGGGGCAGAGAGGCTGGCCCGGTGGCACCGCTGTTAGTGACCAGCTGCTTCAGTTCTCAAATGTGACCCTGACGACCACCCCCCCACCCCCGCTCTGCGGCCAGCAGCCACTCGGTGGGCTTCCCCGGGGGGGTGGGGGGCACGGGGCCACGCCCAGCACCATCCCCCTGCGGGCTCCCCCTGCCTGCGCTCTCCATCCCGCCAGCCATGGGCGGCTGCCCACCCGCCCCGTCTTGCCCACTCCCTGCCTCTGCCTCTCGCTCTGCCAAGCGCAGTGTGCCCACAGGGTCCACACAGCTGCCTTCCGGGCGCCGGTGTCCCCGCCCCCCATTGTCGGACCCCTGGGAGGGCGCCAGCTCTGCGCCGCATGAATAGCGTTGCTATAACCATCTTGGCACGAGCCGCCCCCTCCCCCCCATCACGTTATTTCCCTCCTGCGAGGCTTTGGGTGCTTTTCCCTGACACGTTCTCTTATGCGCCCAGGAGCTGGCAGGGTGCCGCCCCGAGGCTGGCGGCCATCCAGGCTCGGCCTCTCGCAGCAGATGAGGCCGCCCGGGGAGCCGGGGGCCTCTGCCTTTGCTTTCAGCGGGCGCAGCCAGCTCACACTCCTTCGCCGGGGACCGGACCAGCTTCCCCACCTCACACACAGTGCAGACCCGGCGGCTGAGGAGTTCGCCACCTCCATGATTGTGGTGGGAGGAGCTGGGCTTGACCCACGGTGGTCTGACTGGGGGCCCAGGCTAGTTACCAGGACCCCACCCGCGGGCCCCCTGGTTACCAGGACCCACCCGCGGGCCCCCTGGTTAGCAGGACCCCACCCGCGGGCCCCCTGGTTACCAGGACCCCCACTTCGGTGCTCACAGTGACCTTGTGTCCCTCTCCAGGTGTCTGTTCCATGTTTCTTGTCCTGGGAAGTGTTTCCACAACCCCCCCGTCACTCCTGCCATCTCGTCTCGTGGACGCACGGGGCTCGTGGGCACTTACAGAGCCGCGAGGACCTGACCGGGCCATCTTGGGCATCTTGCCGGCTCCAGGGTGGTCCTGAGGGCAGGGCGCTAACTCGCTGGTGTGCGCGTGCGTCTGGAGGTGGGCAGGCCACACGTGCAAGGTCACGGCTCTGCCTCCAGCCCCTCTGTCCCCACAGGCCTTGGCTCGAGCTAGTTGGACAGGTGGATAGATAGACGGACGGACGGCTGGACAGGCAGCTGGGGGACGCATCGTAGGACATGTCACAGAAGCTGGGGAAGGGAGCCCTGTGTGAGGGGAGAGGAGCGTGAGCCGTGTCAGCAGGCGGGAGGGCCTCTCTGTGACAGCTCACCCCTGGGAAGGACAAGCAAACCCCGCTCCTCTCCTGCTCCTCGGCAGACATGACCAATCGAGCAGGGCTCCGCCTCCTGCAGAGCCAGGCTCCCAGCCCTCTGGGGGCAGCCGGGACCAGCCAATCACAGCTGGCGCCGAGGCAGCGAGGTATCGTCAGTACCTGACGCCCCGCCAGCCTGTGGTACCAGCCGAGCCCCGGGAGGGGTGCGGCTCAGACTCCCTGCCTGCTCGCCCCTGCCACCAGCCAGCCTGCTTCACTCCAGGACCCTCAGCGCTGGCCGGCCCCAGGGAGAGTGGCGCTGCATCCCAGAGGCCCCGGGCCGCCATCACGCTGGGGAGGACAGCCTAGTCGTGGCTTTCCGGCGGGGTGTGGGTGGGGGGCACCAGGCAGAGACACAATCCCAGCTTCCGGGACCCCATCTCCAACCGTGTGTGCCAGTGGGGGCTGGGGTGGGGCCGGAAACCTGCGTTTTTCACAAGCAGGTGCTGGGCTCTGGGACCACGCCTGAGAGCACAGCTCGGCCAGTGAGGTCCCTGTGGCTGGCCGAGCACTGGTCCCCAGCATCCCTGGCCGTGGGAGCGGTCTCCCCAACAGCCTGGGGCAGGGCTAGGGGTGCAAAGAGCCTCCCCGTGTCCCTGAAGGGGAGGGGTCCCTCCCCTTCTGTTCCTGGGGGTGGCCACTCGGCTGCTTGCTAGGGCCAGGCTGGTCCTCTCCAGACCCTCCCTCCCCCTGCCCTACCTGCTCCGGTCCTGCCTGGCCGAGCTGCAGCCCCTCCCGGTCTGCGTGGTCTCCCCGAGCCCTCTGTCACCCAGCCTCACCAGCCCCACTTGAGGCCCCGTGTCTGTCCCCTGTCCCCAAACAGCTCTGTCAGTGAAGGGGCCGGGGCCCAGACAGGACTCCTGCTCAGGTCACGGAACCCTTACTACACCCTTGGGGTCTGATCTGCCCACTCAGGTTGGAATCTGGGTTTTACCCTTGGAGCTGTGTGACTTCAGGCAGCTACTCAGCCTCTCTGGGCCTCATTTCCTATCCCTGTGAAAGGCACAGCCATGCATCTGCCTGGGGCTTAGGGAGAATCACGTAGAACCCAGGAAATCAGGCGTAGATGGGGCCCCTCGTGATGGCTGTGTGCCAGAGGCGCGGGGACAGCCCTGCTGGAGCCTGGGCTTGAGGCGTGACGACACCGGCGCGCACGGCTGGCACAGGGGAACCGGTGTTATGGCGCGTCACCCGACAGCCCGTGCTCCCGGAGGGGCTGCAGCCTGCGCGCCACGGCGACAGGACGCGCTCTGTGCTCGGAGCCACTGCTCGGCTGCCTCCCAGGTGGGACCCACCCGCCAGCCCACTGGAGCTGCTCCCAGCCGCCTCCGCCCGCCAGGATCCTGGCCACACGCAGCCCATGCACCCCCACCCCCCCAAAGTCAACAGACTCATTTTAGCCAAGTGGGAGGCGCAGGAAAGTAGAAAGTTGTAAACAAACTGCCCGAGGCCCCTCCCCCCTAGGCCTCCGGGCCCCGCCGCCCTCTGTGTTCCTTCCTAGGATCCCCCACTCGGCCCCGGGCCCCCCCCGCCCAGGGTCTCCATCCTCAGGACACCCTCCCGGCCAGTCTTGGTGACGTCCATTTCTCAGAGGGGGAAACTGAGGCTCAGGGAGGCGTGACAGCCCCAGGGGTGCACCTGGAGAGCCAGGGCCCCTGGGCCCAAACCAGGGCCTGCCTGCCCCCGCCCCCCCAGGCTCCTGGCCTCGTTGAGAATGAGCAGAGGTGTGGGAACGCGGGTGTTTGCGAGGTGGGGAGTGGGGGGGGATGTGCAGGTCCACCCAGGGGCTCATGCTGGGGGTGAGCCGGGGGTGGGGCCCAGTGTGATTTCCAGAGACGTGAGGTGGGGTGCTGCCTCTCCCCAGGCGCTCTGGCTGACACAGTGGCTGCTGCCGGCCGGGGCCCTGTCCGGCCCCAGGCTTGCTCCCTTCTGACACAGCGGCTGCTGCCGGCCAGGGCAGCGCCCACATAAATCACCCCACGCAGCAGCCCGGGGACCCCGCAGCCCTCCTCGCCCCCACCTCTCCTGCCGCCCTCCGCCCCCACCCCTGCTCCCCTGGGCCTGCCTTCTCGGCTCGATTAGCCGCAGGCTTGCGGACAGGGCTGTCTTCCAGGTGAACATTCCTTAGAAAAATGACTTCATTATCACCTTGGGCAGCTTGGAGTTGGGGGAGGGACGAGGTGGCCAAGAGACGGGGCAGGCGGGCGGTGGCTCCTCTAGCAGCGGGCCCGGGGTGGCAGGAGAGGCCTGGAGCCCGGGCGCACGGAGACCCCCCCCCGGGCAGGCCTGACGGAGACAGATCTGTGGGCCCAGGGGCTGGAGGGGAATATTACATTATGATAACAAATCACTCTGCTGATTGGAACTTAATTACGTCTCTTTTATCTTGGTGACAGTCACGCACCTGGGCTCGGGCCGGCTGGGGCGGGGGACTCGGCCCCCGGGGATTAATAAAGCCGAGCCCTCCCCCACCCAGAGGAAGCGACGGCCGCCCCCTTCCCCTCTGAGGGGCAGGGGGACAAAGGGGGCTTCTCCTGCAGGAGAATCTCGGAGTCACAGGGGTCTTGATAGAAAGGGTGGGCCAGGGAGGAGGGGGAAGGGGGCTGGGGGGCGGACGTCTGCCGTGTCCTGTCCTGCCCAAACAAACCAGAGCACGGACTGACCTTGGCCAGACTCAGTGGCAGAGTGGCCGTGCTGGGGCCTGACCCGTCCAAGTGGGCAGCCACGAGGCCACAAGGCTGCTGACCGTGGGGCAGCCCTTGGTGGGTGAGGCCCTGTTCTGGGGCGTCGGGCGGAAACAAGGCGGCCTGTTGGTGTTGACCTTCCAGATGCGGGGCGGGGGGGCTCCGAGGGCTTCCCCGAGCCCCAGGATGGGGCAGGACAGGACAGCGCGGGGGGCCGGCTCTGGTGGCCGGGGGCAGGCAGCCGGGGCTCCCATAGCACAGGTTGATGGTGGCCAAGTCCTATTTAGAGAGCAGAATCCTACAGACGGTCACCTTTCTGAGGGCAAATGTACCCGGTGGATGTTTCTGGAATGGCTCTGATTTGAGAAATATTGTCCCAGGAACCGATGACATCCCAATATCCGAAGTTTTGGCTGTAGCCCGGGGCGAATTCAGAGCCTGGACCGTGAGTATTAAGCCTGGGGTGGGGGGGGGGGGGGGGGGGGGCTTGGCAACCACCTCGCCCGCGTCCTCGGTGACCGGCAAGCCCCCGGCGAGTCCTGGGCCGGCCTGGGCCTCTGCTCGCCTGGAGAATGGGGTAAAGACCTGGGAGCCCAGGGTTTCGGTTTCCAGTTTCTTGGCGAGCCCCGGGAGGCCCTCCCCCCGACCAGGGCACGGCACTGGACGGCGTCAACTTTGACTCCTCCAGCGGACCCTGCGAGGGGTCGGTTATTGGCCCCTCTGTACAAATGTGGAAACCGAGGCACAGAGAGGCGACGTCACCCACCCAGGGCCACACGGTGGCCGAGGGTCAGAGGCGGGATTCGAGCTGGGGAGCCAGGCCCAGGCATGTGCTCCTGAGGGGGCCCTCCTGTCTGCGGGTCTGGCTGAGCGCAGGTGCCCGGACAGGCGGATGCGGTCGGCCCTGTTGTTGTGGGGAAAACGGCAGCTGGTTCACAGACGCCGGTCTTCTCTGCGCCCACAGGATGTGCGACGATGCCCATGGGGCGTGCCCTTGGGCTGGAGAATAGGGTTCCCACGCCGAGCCCAGGGCACACAGGTGGACTCTTTCTGGGGCCACTTTGGAGGTGGGACTGCTCTGGGGCCCCCCTGCCCCCCACTGGGGAAGCTGGGATCTGGGGTGCATCCCCCATGGCGCTGCCTAGGGTCCCCGACTGCCCCTCAAAGCTCCCGGTGCCGGGGTCTGTGTCGGGCCCATGTTTCACCTTCACCGAAAGGCCGCCCAGGGGGCCGCATGAGCCCACCTTCTGATGGACGTGCGGGGCGGCCCTGGTGGGATCAACACCGTTCCATGGACGGGCTGACAGGTGCTGAGTCACCGCCCGGCCTGACCCGTCGGCCCGGCCGCTGATGGCAGGAGCCGAGAAAGATGTCATTGCTTTGGGGACGGAGAGAGGGTGTGGCGGGCCTCTGTCTTCCACCCAGTTCCCGGCAGGGGGTGGGAGGGGAGGGAGGGGCCCGACACGAGGTCCTGCTCCCCCAAGAGTGTACGCCGGCAGGCGTGCTCTGCAGCCGTGAGCGTGCTTGGGGCGCACGTGTGCCCGTGTCCCCCGGCGGCCCGTGCCAACATGCCTGTGCGGCCCGTGTCCGCGCTGTGGTCCACACATACGTGTGTTGGTGATTCCAGGAGCCGCACAGGCTCTTGGGACTTTGAGGGAGGACTCAGAGGAGCCCCCCGCGCCAGACGGGAGCCCGGGATCCGCTGTTGGCCAGCAGCCAAACTCGGGCCCCAGTGGAGACGGTGACGAGGGCACGGCGGGTGTCCCCGGCTCGCTGGGAGGGTTGACGGAGCCTCAGAGTCACCAGCGTGCCGTCATTCATGGTCGAGCGTGTGTGGGGGGTGCTGTGTTAGCCGGGGTTCTCCCGAGAAACAGAACCGGGGTGTGTGTGTGCGTGTGTGTGAGTGTGTACGCGCATGTGTGGGGGGAGGGTTAGTACAAGGCATCAGCTCACAAGACCGTAGAGGCTAAGAAGTCCCCTCACCTTCTGTCGGCAAGCCGGGCCCCCAGAAGTGTCCATGCTGTGAACCCCAGCCGGGGTCCTTGGGCCCGACAGCCAGGCTCGCCCACTGAGGGGACAGGAGGAGACCCTGGTCCGGGCCCACGCTGGCAGGGAGAGTGAATTCTCCTTTTCTCAGCCTTTGTGTTTGATCTGGGCCCTCGACAGATTGGGCGAGGCCCACCCACACTGGGGAGAGTGAGCACCTGGATTCCGCCGGCCGATTCTGGTGCTAACCCCTTCCAGACGCCTCCCAGACACACCTCGTGGGACACCTCGTGGCCCAGTCGCGGTGATCCGGGAACCAGCTGTCACGGGGGGGCTGGTGCACAAGCATGCAGGCTTGTGCCAGGTGGGCGTGCAGACACGTGTGAGCACATCCCTTCCCCTACAGGGACGGTGCTCTACCAGGTGCAGATCCAGACACGGATCACGTGTTTGCACTGGCGTGTGACCAGGCAGGTAGGTGTGCCTGTGGGCGCTTGCCTGGTGGTGTGTCTGTACACTCCTGCGTCCGGGGGCTTGCATGCACCCCTCTGGGCCTCAGGACAGCCCTGCTTTGGGGACTGCTGGTTGGGGTGTAATTCCTCCCATTGGGCTCCAGGAAGGCTCTGGTGGCCTGGTCATCTCTGTCCGGGCGTCAGGCCACCGGGCTGGGCTCAGGGTCCCCAGTGCTGGCCCAGGTGGGCTTTGGGGCAGCCTGGGGGCACCAGGGGCCTCCCTCTCTGCCCAAGGCATCCGTGCAGTGGGGGAACAGACATGGAAGAATCACGGCTCCCCAGGGGCTGGGGCCACATCCCCAGCCCGCCCCAAAGGAGGGCTGGCAGCCCACGGCGGCTGCCGGTGGCTACCATGGCCCTTGACCAAGGGGCAAACCCAGGCCCTGCCGGAGAAGCCAGTGACCCATCTACTCGCCAGCTTGCCGGGCCACATGTGTTCCTGACATATAAGAGGGCTCAGTCTTGGGTGGAGGCTCTGAGCCTGAGCCCAGCCCTGCTCGGTGGGGGGGTGAGATCAGCACCAGCAGCTGACTCCCCCCCGCCTCCCTGCAGGCCCCACTTCTGTGTCCTGGTCAGAAGCAGCCTTCCAGGCCCCGCTCCGGAATCAAAAGGGCCCAGGTTTCCATCCGGGCCAGGGAGTTTGGGCAGTTTGTGTCCCCTCTCGGTGCCTCAGTTTCCCCACTCCTGCCCTGGGCGCAGGGGAGCATCGGTGAGCAGATGCTACAGACCCTGGAGTGAGCTGCCGGGTGGAGGCTCTGGCCCTGCTGGCCCCTGGCCCCTCGGAGCCCCCAGGGCAGATCCAGACTGTCCTCCAGCTCCAGGCTGAGCTGTTCTCCAGCGTCCCCATGAGGCACTCCAGTCCCTTCAGGGAGGGCAGGGCTCCCATCCCTCTGGTGGGTCCACACCAGATCTGGGGAGGTCACAGGGCCGGACGAGTGGCAGGGCTGGGGGGTGACCGGAGGCTGCGGGGCTCCCAGGCTGTGCTCGTCCCAGCCGTGGCCCCTTCTCTGCACGGCACCCCCAAATCCAAAGTGGAAACTGACGTGTTTGCTACCGCCGACAGGCGGCCACGGGCCACCTTCACGTCCAAAGCCCCATGTCGGGGGAAGACAATGGTCACAGCAGTGAGCACAGGGCAGACGGAAGTCTCCACGCCCCCAGGCTGACGGGGTCCGTGCCCCGAAGCACCTTGTGGGACTTAGCAACCAACGGGAGAGGTGAGCCACGTGGGCTTCCCAGAGCTGACCTGTGGGCGCTGCTCCCGCGGCCGGTTCGGGGCGGGCAGGGGGGCTGCTGTCAGGTGCCACTCAGGGCACGGCGGCCGGGGGCATCTCAGGCGTGGGGTCCCTTCTGATTTCCGAGTCAGGGGAGCTCCGTCCAGGAGGCTGAGCCAGGGGCCGGGGGGCCGGGCTCTGGCGGAAGGGATGGGCCAAGCCCCTGCCCCCACCCCCGACCCACTGCCCAGGGATGTGGCAGGAAGAGCTGGCATGGCCAGACAGTGACGGTGACACGGCCCTGGGCCACGTGGATGGGGCCGCACCCCCCAGGCTTCCTCCTGGCCAGCGGTCCCCCGGCCCCCCACGCGCAGCCCTGTGGGCCCAGGCTGGGAGGGGTTCTTGGGGATGGGGCAGGAGTGGTCCACATCCCTGCACAGGCCCTCTGGTCCCTTCTGCTTCAGAGCCTGGTCACAAGGGCAGTGATGTCATTCCGGATGGAAAGGGAGCTTCAGGCCTGCTCAGAGCCAGACGGTGACTGCGCTGAAGGCTGGGGCTGTGTCCCCGCCCCGAGGAGGCGGGACCAGAGGCAGATGGGCGGGGCCTATGAGTGATGGGCGGAGCCGATGAGTGAAGCCCGACCAGCACCCCCAGTCCCCCGGAGGCGTTGAGCTCCACCGTGTTGGTGTCAGACTCGGGGTGACCTCTGGAACCCGAGCCCCGGCTGGAAGTGGAGCTTCGGGGGTGGCTCTTAGGGATCGTTTTCACAGACACCTGATCCCCGAGGACCTGACCCCAGGAGGGAGAGGCGGGAGCCCTGGGCGGAGGCTCCCATTCGTCACGCTGCACCGTCACCTGCAAGTGTGACTCTTCAGAGGAATCTTGCACACACGGAGGCGGGACCCGCAGGCCTAGCGAGGGGCTGTCCGGGGGAGCGGGGTGGGGGAGGGGAGGGGTCAGGGGCAGCTCAAGAAACCCCAGGCGGCCAGGGCTCAGGCGGGCAGGCCGGTCGGGGGGCAGAGGCCCGCGGGTCACCGAGACCCGCTTCTGCACGCTGACCACGGGCGTGCTGGGTGCCAGGCTGGGAGCTGGGCAGGACGCGGCCGGCAGGGTGCGGGCGCCTGGTGTCTGGGCCAACCGGCCTTCGAGACGCTCCTTTCCGGGGAAGGCGTCCATGACGAGAGTCTAGGTGGGCAGGGAGGGCCCATCGCGGCGGCAAGGAGGCTCTTGACCTTGGCAATCAGACGTGGGACAAGCGCCTCTCTCCGATGACCGCCACTGCAGGGTCCTCTCCAGTACGGCTCCCGAGGCCGCCTCTTACGGGGTCTGTCTCCCGCCCCCTGCCTGCTTCCGCACCTGGGCAAAGACCACGTCCCACCCTCGGGCTGATTTAGGGTGCAGCCCGCTTTGGCGGTCTCTGTGATGACGACCGGTACTCGGCTGGAGGCCCCAGACCCCAGGCGTCGAGCCCCCACCCCTGCTCCCCTTGCTTTTGGAGGCCAGTATCCGAAGGGCGCGGGAAGAGGACACAGGCTGTCCCTCAACTTTGCAGAACGGCCTCTGTCCCAGCCAGCCCTGTGCTGTTACTCAGAGTTCTCCGGAGAGACACGGAGATGGAGGAGATCTCTATGCACAGAGGAAAGCGTTTATCAAAGGCATCGGCACACAGAGGTATGGAGGCTGGCACGTGCAGACCTGCCATGTGGGCAGCAGGCGCACATGAAGTGCGAAGGCGGTCACTGGAGAAGTCACTCTTACTCAGGGAGGGATAGTCTCCGCCCCATTCATGCCTTCAACTGATTAGGTGAGGCCCACCCACATTAGTCAGGGCCATCTGCTTTACACAAGCCACTATTCAAGTGTTACTCTCATCCAGAAGTGCCTCAATAGAATCAGCCAGAATAACATCTGACCAAATATCTGGGCACCCATGACTCAGCCAAGTGGACACAAAGTTAGCCACCGCATAATCACGTTTCTACCTGCGTTTCCTTCCATGGTGAAACAGAGGCCTCTTCCCGTGCCCTCCCCCCAATGCTGAGTCCACAGCACATACCGAGTGCGCCCCTGCCTGCCCCGTTCGACCACCCCGAGTGCTCTCTGATGAGGAGGATGCGGAACCTTTGTGAGCTCCCCCCACTCTGCTGTGTTTTGTGGACACCCTGTGGCCCCAGCGCCACGAAACCGTGAGCTCATGGCCCACTCCGGGCTGCCTAGCTGTGTAGACCCAAATCCCAAATCCTTACAAAGTGCCGACCAGGAACCAGCCTGTGGGGGCAGGGGTGGCGAGTCCCTGATTTGGGGCCAAGTCTTTCCAGAGAGCAGCCCAGACACAGCCAGAGCCTGAAAGTATTTTTTTCTGGCCTCATCTGCTTTTCCCTGTGCCTGGGGGCCCCCCGTGACTGCATCTTGGAGTCCTTGAGGAGCTCTCTGCCTATATGCCTGCCCCCTCATTTCCACCTGGCATCTTCTAGAAGTTCACACCAGACAATGACCTTCCTCCTCTCTTCCAAAGCCTTCTGTGGCTCCCCAGTGCCTTCAGAGAAAAACCATATTGTACCACGTGACTGCCCTGCTCTCTCCTACAGCACCCCCGCTCTCCCCTAGCAAGACGGGGTCACTTGTCCTTCACGAGCTCCCTCCTCTCCAGGCCTCTGTTCCCTGTGCCCGTGCCCTGCGCACCCTTCCCTGCTTGCCTGACCAACCTGCTAGTCCTTCAGGCCTGGCACGTACCCTCAGGAGGCCTCCCTGGCTCCCCAGGCCAGTGAGGGGCCCCTGCTCTGAATTCAGGCTGCCCCTAACACATGGCGGGGGGACCCCTCCATCCCCCAGAGTGTGACGTCTGCCGGGGCAGGGCCCGCCCCGTGGACTGTCCTTCCCAGCATTGCACGGACATGAGAGCCCCAGGTTGGCAGAGAAACTCACGCGGTGATCCGTGGGACCTTGTCCCCAGGGCAGGGACCCCGGGCACAGCTTGCTGATCTGCCTGAGTCACGACTGACACCTACAACCTTCCCCGGGAGATGGACGGAGCAGAGCACGCCGACCCCTGACCGGCCGGGCCCCTCCCTGCGTGGCCTTCGAGGCCCCGCGCTGAGGACAGGACGCATCCACGACCTCTGCTCTGGACCTGGACGCGGCGGGCCTGCGGGGCTCCAGGAGGGGCCGGAGGCAGCCTCTGGGCTCTCTGGCTCCGAGGTTCAGGTGTGCGGGCTGAGCTCCTGGCCCAGCAAAGCCCTTTTTTGGGCAGTCTTTACAGCACAGTGGGATGGGGGAAGGAGGGTGTCATTTTCCCAAACCCCAGAGCCACGGCCCCCACCCTGCAATTAGGGCATCGTGACCGGAAGGGGTCCTGTGTCCTCCTCCCGGGGGCTGCCCGGGGGCCCAGCCTCCCCACGGGCCGCATCCTGCAGAGCCTGGTTTTGGGCCCCCTGGGCTCTGTGCGGAGCTGCAGGGGTGGGGAGTGCAGGGCTGCATGCAGACACTGGCGGGCAGCACTGGCCGCGAGAGGACCGCTGTGCGTGTCCTCAAGCCCAGCGGCTCCAGACCCCAGAAACCTCCGTGTCCTGGCTCCGAGGCCAGAGGCCCAAATCCAGGGCCATGTTCTCGGTGAGGCCTGTCAGAGGACGCGCTTTGGCTGTGGCCGCAGCCTGGGCCTCCGCCTGCACGTGCCTCTCCCCCGCGTGGCTCTGTCTTCACGTGGCCGCGGTCTCACAAGGGCTCTGGTCAGACCAGCCCGGGCCCGCCCTTCCCCTGGAGGACCGCACCTTCACTGGGTATGTCAGCCACGAACAGCCTCATTTCTGAATCTGGCCACATTGCGAGCCATGTGGGACGTGCAGCGAGGACTTTCGTGAATCTTTTTGGTGCAGGGACAGGATTCAAATCAGAACAAGCAGTTTTGAGGGTCAAAGCTATCATGCTCTTGGGGCGCCTGGGTGACTCAGTGGGTTAAGCGTCTGACTTCGGCTCAGGTCATAATCTCACGGTTTGTGGGTTCGAACCCCGCGTTGGCCTCTGTGCTGACAGCTCAGCCCGGAGCCTGCTTCCCATTCTCTCCCTGTCTCTGCCCTTCTCCCACTCACATGCTGTCTCTCTCTCTCTTTCAAAAATAAATAAACCTTAAAAAAAAAAAAGCCATTGTGCTCATAAAAGGCCTCCCCCTGGCCTGGGTGGCGGGCGGGGACCCGGGGAGTGGCTCCTGGTCCCTCAGCAGGCCGGTGGCTTCACCTCCTGTGGTCGGGGGCCGGGCCCCACACGAGTGGGGGCGTCTGCTTCTGAGCGGCTGTGTCCCCGCCCCAGCCCCCACGGTGGGGAGGGTCTGCCTGCGGGCGGGTCACCATGGCTGCTCCGGGGCCCGGCACGAGCTGGGCACAGGCTGGGCACAGGCTGGGCACGGGCTCTGGGGGCCGGAGGGTTCCGAAGCCCCCCCTCTGCAAGAGCGGCCGGATGATGTTCCTGGTGTGGGCGGAGGGGTGACGGGCGCCCGGGCAGCTGGGCGTCTGAGGGCGACTCCTTCCCACAGAGCCCGCCGTGGAGCTCGGCCTCCCCTGCCCCTGAGAACAAACAAAGCCCAGGCTCTTTCATCCTGGCTGCTGAGGTCCGGAAGGAGGAGGGGCAAACAGAAGCCTGAGCAGCTCCCCTAACCCTTCACCTCCTGCCCCGCCTTTTCTTCCCTTCGTCGTGCAT
>PJEM01017860.1:0-20535 GCA_004023845.1 Helogale parvula
AGGCTTATTGACTGTCCAGGGCCTGTCGTTTCAGGAAATATTCTTTTAATGGTGTCTCTCAGTTTCTCTTGTTGTGCCTTTGAATATTTTATTTCCCTACTCAGCGGTATTTGGGACTCGCTGTCATGCACACTTTGGCTTGTTTCTTGGTGTAGCCCTAAGAAGGAAAACAGACAGACACACACAGAGGGAACAGTAAAACCCAAACGCACAGACAAATCAAACAAACAAACACATTAACAGGGGGAAAGAAAATAGAGAGAATGGAGAGGAATGAGACGAAAAGAGGAGAAGAAGAAAAGAAAAAGAAAAAGGAAAAAAGTAAAAAAAAATTAAAGGGGGTCAGAGACAACAAAGGACAGTGGACAGTCTAAAAGTGTATGACCAGTTGTTGAAGGGAGAGGTAGGGATGAGATATATTCTCCTATATAAAGAAGAAAAGAAGAAAAAAAAAAGGGGGGGAAAGGAGAAAGGAAAATAAGGAGTAAAAATTTTTAAAAATTTAAGTAAAAAAAGAAAAGTAATAATAAAAAATACGTACAGATAAAAGCGAATAGAAAAAAAATGGAGAAGAAAAAGAAAAAAATTATTTAAAAAATGCAAAAACAACAACAACTAAAAAACAAAAACAAAAACAAAAATGGCAGCTCCCCCTTTTGGATAGGTGTGGTTTGATGTGGTAGGTCTTGGAGGCTGCTCTCAGAGGCTCCGCCTTGGTGTCTGCAGAGATTAGATAGGCAGGCGTCACACCCAGCTTTGCTGAACTATGAACTGTAGGCCACTCTAATGAGTCTGATCTCCTTTTGCCATGGTTGAGCCAAGTTGTATTTTCAAGGCCCGCCTCGGTTCAGAGTTCCAGTCCATGCACTTTTTATGCTACCACAGGTGAGATGTTTTTGTTTTGGTTGCTGGCTTCTTAGGGGGAGGAATAAATCTGTCCTGGCTCAGGCTGGGATTTCGGCTGCCCCTGCCTGGGGCGAGATGCGCAGCAGGAGGTGATGTGCGTGTGCACAGTCACAGACCCAACCCCTGGCGGGGATTACGTTAGCGTTGGGGGAGGAATGAGGGTGTAGCTGTTGCCCGAGGCGGCGCCGCAGGGAGCTGCTGGAAATGAGCTGGGAGCTCCTGCAGCCTGCGCGCACACCCAGGTCTCCACCGCCACCAACTCTCTGCAGGGATCGTGCAGAGGTGGGGGCTATCTTTTTCCCCTGTTGACACCCAGGATTTAGGGTTTGCCCAGCCAATGCTGGGGGCGAGATGCGCCGCGGAAATGAGATGCGTGCTCCCACTCCCAAAACCGAGGTCGAAGTGAGCACCCCTGATACCGCCGCTGCAGTGGTGGCCGACTCCTTGCCAAGATGGTGCTGGGCTGGAAGCTGTTCCTTCCCTTGCACCAACTGGGTTCGGGATTTAGGCCACCCAGCAGTTATCTATGGAGTGAGCTTCTCCAAGCGCCGTTAAGCGTTCTTTACCTCTTCCCCAGAGACAGTACTATGAGCGTGTTCAGTCTCTCTGTCTCTTCCTTTTGTCTCTCGGGCTCCATGCGCTTGCCCTGCATTGGGCTGGGGCTGCCACCTCCCCTGCCTGTCTCGGGGCTGGCCCGTTTTCCAATCTCCCCAGTTCGCACTCACTCACTCAGGTATCCTTCAGGTTCTCTTCCTTCTGGAGTTCGTATTTTCTCCTTCCGCTCTTGCAGATGAGAGTAATGTCCTTCTCAGTTTGATCGATGGGGCAGACGAAGTTTACAGAGCTCCCTTCCTCTCCGCCATCTTGGCTCCTCCTCACCCCAATATCATTTTAATATAAAAATTAGTTCATAGATATAAGGATTCCTAGAATTCCATTCAATGGCTGAAACAGCACTGAAAATGAACCAGCACAGATAGCCAGGGATGAATGACAGCACAAAGGGCCTTTAGTAGTATGTGAGAGACCAGAAAGGACAGGCTCAGGCCTGAGCCAGCCACCCAAGAAGGTGTTAGGGAGCCACAGAGGGGAGGGAGGAATTGGGGGCTATAAGTGTGTGTATTTGTTTTTCCCAAGAAGTTAGACTATGGGGGAAAGGAGAGAGGGTCAGTGGCATACCTGGGACACAGAGGTGAAGAAAGATTTGTTTAAAGATTTGATCAATCTGTCTATAGTTTGCTGAGAAGTAACCTGCTGATAGTGATAGTGGAAAATACCAGGCGGTGGGGAAGGATAATGTACAGAATGTGAGTCTGGTCCTCCTTAGATAGGAGGGTGTGGGCTGAAGAAAAATAATCTTGAAGAAAAGGAAGGGTACCTTTCCCTTTTACAAAGAAGAAGTGAGAAAGGATTCCATGTGTTCTCAGCAAGTTTACTTCTCAAACTGGAATCTTTTTTTAAAATATTTTTTAACATTTTATTAATTTTTGAGGGACAGAGAGAGACAGTATGATCAGGAGAGGGGCAGAGAGACAGAGGGAGACAGAATCCGATGCAGGCTCCAGGCTCTGAGCTGTCAGCACAGAGCCCGATGTAGGGCTCGAACCCACTAACTGTGAGATCATGACCTAAGCTGAATTTGGACGCTTAACCGACTGAGCCACCCAGGTGCCCTTCAAACTTTAATCTTGAGGTAACAGGCATACAAAACTGAAAACCATCTTTGGGAGGCTTCCCTGACCCCACAAATCCTTTTCCAGGAGAAGTAAAGGAAAATCTAGATGGAAAATGTTAGTGGCTACTGAGGTGGCCCGTTCTATAGGTTCAAACAGGTATTCGTATATAGAAACATGGAAATCTGGAGAACAGGACCCCAAACAGCTGACGTTGCCCTCAGTCAACCATCTGGGTCCTTAAAGAAAATGTGTGTGCAGAAAAGAAAGCAAGGCTAAGTGACACATTCCATGAACGTATATTAAACACCCTCTGTGTAGGGCACAGGTGCTAGGGATACAGCAATGAACGAAATAAAGTCCTGTTCTCATGGGATTTACATTCCATCTCCAAATTTGTCAAGAAAAGTGTGACCTCAGATTGTCAGCCAAACTGTCTAATCTGCCTGCTACCCTCCCAGAGACCACCCTGAGATGTGAGAATGGCTACACCTGCCATTCTCAATGGCGAACAAGAGAAAGTGAAAGAGGCAGAACGTTTGCCCTCACAGTGAAAGCAGAACTGGCAAAAGCCACCTGTCCCAACAAGGGAGAAGAGAAGGAAGTTGCCTACATCCTGGCAATGACCTGGAGATTCAGAGAAGGAGCTTCTCCTGGGCCTTATGCCCTCGGCTGTAGCCCCAGATCTAGTGTCCTCTCTGGCCTCAGGAACCCAAGAATAATAAGGCTCCACACCCATGCATGCTAGGACCCTAACTCAGCACAATAAGGGCACTGAAACCTCTAGACAGTGATCACTTATATGTCCTAAAATTGGACCAATTCATAAACGCTCCTCTTTGGGTAGTGGAGAGAAGTCGGAGAAAAAGAACCATGAATTTCCTAGCTTCCCAAAACTAAAACAGATCCTCATTTTGTTCTTTCTCTCATTAACCCCTGTGTTTGATAGCCTTACCAACGCCCACACTTTCTTGCCGAGGGTCTCATGGGGCCACCACACCACTCATCAGGCCATTTCTGCAATTCTTACTGCTATTCTTACATTTTCTCCTGCAACCAACAAGATGGGCAGTTTCAACCCACAATGCTTTTTAAACATCTGTTCAGAGTCTCCCAATTCTGTTACCCAGTCTCCAAGGTCAGCACTCACCCAAATAACACAGTCAGTAACATAAAATCCTTCAAGCTGAGAAACAAAATAGAAGATTCCCCATTGTTTTCCCTTAGAGTCCCAAATCATCATGTGGAGGAAATTAAGTTGGTCATCAATGCCAGTCACGATCTTGGCTCAATCTATCTTTTTGATCTTGAGCTACAGTTTGTCCAGTGTACATTTTGTACTTGCCATTTTCTTGTTGGCTCCAGACCATGGCTTGTTCTGTGTATTCCTTTACGTTTGTTTCAAAAGCACAGTCTCCCACCTGATCTGTCCTCTCTTCCCCACCTATTTATATAGTTTCATCTCCCATCCCATCTCTTCTATGCAACTTTCTCCAACCAACCTCAGCCCGGGGCACTGTCCTTTCTCTGAACTCATAGATGGCCACTATCTGTAGCTAAAAAGGGTTCTGGATCCGATGCCAATGTGTGGGGATGTGGGGTTTTCCTCACATATTCAATAAGCAAGTCTCCAACACCAGCCGAGTATCCTACAATTTAACTTAAATCTGACACTCCGACCTGGAAACTTCAGATCCCACAGGTGCAGGACGCAGGCCAACAAGACTGCCCCACTCCCCACTTCAGATGCCAGTTCCAAATCCAGATCGTCACCTGGTGCTTCCGATGGACTGACTACAGA
Source organism: Helogale parvula (assembly GCA_004023845.1). NCBI lineage: Eukaryota > Metazoa > Chordata > Mammalia > Carnivora > Herpestidae > Helogale > Helogale parvula. The sequence goes on from PJEM01017860.1 coordinate 4,381, forward strand.
CTGAAGGTTCCCATGACCTCTTCCTTGGGTTCAATTAATTTGCTGGAATGGCTCACAGATCTCAGAGAAATATTTTAGTTACTAGATCACCAGTTTATTATAAAAGAACATAACTCAGGAACAGTCAGAGGGAAGAGATGCTTAGAGCAAGGTATGGGGGAGGGGTGCAGAGCTTTCAAGCCCTCTCCAAGGTGCCATTCTCCCAAAACCTCTATATGTTCATCAACTCAGAAACTCTCTGAGCCCATCCTTGTGGGATTGTATGGCAGCCTCAGGACACAGGCATGGTTGATTAAGTCATGGGCCATTGTCAATTGATTCAACCTGCAACCTCTCTCCCCTCCTTCAAGGTTGGGGCAGGGCCCCAGTGGGGGTGGGGTGGGGGGGATAGACTCAAAGTTCCAAGGCTATAATTATAAGATTGGATCCCTTGGCAACCAGCCCCTATCCATCTGTGATACCTAAATGCTTTTGAGAAGTTGCCTCCTTAACATAACAAAAGATACCTTTGTAACTCTCATCTTTTAGTAAATTCCTGGGGTTTTAGAAACTCTGTGCCCTAAGTAGGGAGAAAGACCAAATAAATACTTCTTACTGTAAATCACAATATCACAGTAGCTCTACCTGAGGTTTAGCATTTACCAACATACGTATATGCCTTGCTTCCCCGATCTACTACAACTCCACACAGGACTTCATAAGCCTACATCACCTAGATAGCATCTTCCAAATATTTAGCATGCAATAACCATTTTTATTTTAAAAACCACATATACCTTATTTACCTTATAGAGGATTTAAACAGGTGGCTTCTGTATATTGATTGATTGGATGATTCATTAAAGGAGTTGCTCATCTTTATTTATATATATATATAAACTTGGGGTTCATACAGCATGAAAGGCCCTCAGTAAATGAGGCATATCACCAGTGCCAACCTACTCAATCATGGGATGCAAGTTTTGAGGTAAATTACAGTATAGCATAGACCCTTTTGCTGCACAGGTGTAGAATCTGAGGTTAAATTTCCTCCTCCACCTATAATGCACATAATGAAACAAATATAGAAACAAATAATAGGGAAGTAAGTTATAGATGGTCCTTTAGAAGTCAATTTCATCTGCGCATCTAACCATAAAAGCAGCATCTGCTCTGCTAAATACAGGTGTTTTATATCCTTGTCATTAATTGGAGGGGACATTATGTCATCATACATCAACAGTTAAGGTTGGTTAAAGTGCCACTTATCTCAGGTGCTGTCATTAATCAGGTTCTTTTCAGCTTGGTGACTCCAGAGGCTTGGCTCAAAGCTGCTCTGTGTGAATGGGTTTTCCCTATGGGTTTAAGGTGTCTTTTTATCATCATTTTGAATGAAAACCTTGGAACCCCGACATAAGTGGCCATTAAGGTAACTGTTCTGATGCTTCAGAGAAGAGAAACATTTCCCCCATCATCTTCATCTCCCCCTCTCCCCCATGCCTCCACCAAAGAGCCACAGTGGATAGAAAGGCATATCAACACAAGCTGTTGGCTCCTCATGGTTTAACCCATTAATGGGTTTCAGTGAACCAACTGTAGTACATCTGGCACTTAAAGAGAGCTGGAGGGCAGCAGCTTCTCTTTCTGCCTGACACCCACGTCACCTGAATGCCTTCCTGGCTACCCCAAATCCACCGTGTGATGTCCATTCCAGACAAGTTTCCAGGGTGCATTCTTCCTTAGTCTCTGCTTTCATTGAAAATGCCTGCCCTTTATAGTATTCTTTCAAGGCCATTGGAAATGGCATAAGTTGTTCTAGGTTAAGTTGTCAGGGTCAACGGTAGTGGCATTTTAAAATATTGACCTTAATTCTCTCATCATCTAAACTCTAAAAATTAAGGTAAAATGTTCAGGCACAAGGTTGATAGTTCAAGCAGGGGGCCATTTGGTCCATATCAAAGTCTCACTCAGGGAGCCCCTAGAAGGCCCTGAAAATCAAATTCCCTACATATCTAGGGTCTCTTATCACCTCAACCTGTGCAAGAGGTTGGAAGAATAAGGGGGGAAGTATTTTTATTATTTATTTATTCATTCAACGGATATTGAATTGCCTGTGAGGTGCTATGTTGGCATCACACAGTGATGATCAGAAACAGACACAGCCCTGGCTCCAAGACTTAACAGGGTGAATGGGAGAGAAATGAATGAATAGAAACTTAAAAACAAAAAGGTAAAGTCATAACTGTGTGTAGTTCTTCAGAAGAAAATGCTACATGTCCACGCAAACAAGCATATTGTGATCTCAAGTATGAATGAAGGTCAGTTACGGGAGGATGGGGAGCAATGAAGAGTGTTCCTGGAGAAGCAACAACAGGCATAAGGTGCTGAGGGGAAAGAAAGCAGGGGAAAATTCCAGATATTGGGCCCCAGGTACACAGAATTCTAAGAGGCCCCAAAGGTCCTCATCCCCTTCCATGATTTCTGAGACTGTGAATATGATGGAGTTTGCTCCTGTGGTTAGGTTATTATACAATACAGTTAACTTTTAGAAAAAAAGGCTACCCAAACAGATCTGATATAATCACATGAACCTTTTAGATCTGAGTCTAGAAGTCAGAGACAGAGAGACAGAGGCAGTCAGAGATTCACATCATGAACAGGATTCAGTGCACCGTTTCTGTCTTGAAGATGGAGGGGGCCCCGTGACAAGGAACATGGGTGACCATGTGTAGCTAAGAGCAACCCTGCTTGGCACCAGCCAGGAAATGTGGCCTCAGTCCTACACATGCAAGAAACTGGATTCTGCCAACAGCAGCAATGAGCTTGTGTGTTAATTTCCTAGGACTGCCATAACAGACCAGGTGGCTTAAGCTGCAGACATTTAACGTCTCATATTTCAGAAGGCTAAAAGTCCAGCATCGAGGCATGGAGAGGGTTGGCTTTTTCTGAGGGCTGTGAGGGAGAGCTCTGCTCCACTCCTCTCTTCTTGGCTTGTAGATTGCCTGTGTCTTCTCCCTGTGTCTTCATCTCATCCTCTAACATGTCTGCCTTTGCAATGTAATATCTTCCTTTTATATATTGTATTAGGGTCCAGCTTATGACCTTATTTTAACTCTATCACATCTGTAAAGAGCTTATCTCCAAATGAGGTCACATTCTGAGATATTCGGTTTGGGTTTGGGTCTCATTTGAGGTATTGGGTCACCGTCTATGGTTCTGAATTTGGGGGAGGAAGGGGGAGAGATACAATTCACAAGACACAATTCAACCCACAGAACTTAGAGGTGGATTTTCCATCAAAACCTCCACCCAACAAGATGACCCTGTGATATCCTGAGTAGAGAAGCCACGCACACTGTGCCTGGACTCGGACCTGCTGAACTATGAGGTAACACATGAGTGTTGATTTAAGCTACAGAGTTGATGGTAACTTGTTGTGCAGCCATAGAAGCTAAAGTGGACTGTTCCGTATCCCACATCAATCATCATAACCTGTTGGAAAGGCAGAAGAGAAAGACGAGGAGAACAGGATGAAGATAAGCATCATTTTTCAGGGGCTCACTCTGAGTCTGGTTATGATTCTGAAGCATTTTCTGACTTAATTCTCACAACAAGCTTATTAGCCTCATTTTATCCATGATGGACTAAGGAGTTCAGAAGTTTAGAAACATCTCAAGGTCATCAGCTCAGGGGAAATGTCACCCAGATTTGAATCCAGGTCTGACTGGCTCCCCAGTTCATTCTTCAAACTCAATGCACTAAAACCATGTGCCCATCCAGCCTTGGCCACTGAAAGTGTGTTATATATCTTGTCCAACCTTTGGAGAGTCCTATTAGGCAGGCAGGTGTGAGAGCAGTGGAGGAGGCTGCCTTAGCATTAAGGGTCAGGCAGATCGGCTCAGCGGAAGAACTGCAACAGACCTTGTGCCAGAGCCCAGTCACCTACCTGGCAGGTCCCCATCATTGTCCTCCTTTTTCTTGCCTAAATAAATTATCAGTGCCAGAGGACAAGGGCGGGAGAGGTGGTAACAAATCCCTCCTGGAGATTTAAGGGTTTCTGAAGCCCTTCTTAAGACCATCCAAACTCTGAATTGTCCTCAGTACCACTAGGGGCATTGCATGCCCCAGTACTGAAGAATGCAGGATACAGAGCGAGGAATGAATCCTGCTGATCCATCCCGGGACACTTCTGAAGATTTGAAGAAAACATTCAAGTCACCCATCAACTTATCCTCAATCACTAGCTGTGAGAGGTGAAGCTGATCAAATGCCTTTAAAACAATGGTAAATATTTTATATATTTCCTTCAGTGAATTATAAGAAATCACATTATATGTTCCTCTAGAGAATTATTACATTTTATATCCCTTACCTTCTTATAAAAAGAAGGGTGCAGTACTTTTCTAGCATTCATTTACATGCCTTTGATAAATTACTGTAACCAGATTAGGGAGATAAAATAACCAGTCTATTAATTACAGTGATTATTATTTAATGGAAAATGGGATTCTAGGCAAAGTGTGTAGGAAGAAGAAAGCTTAGCAATGCATTATATAGATGCGGTATTTTATCTTAAAGAGTAAGATAAGTGTCCAGTCTGCTCTGCAATCTACAGAATATGTTCATTAACTCTGCAAGATTTATTTGTATAATTGACCATAATATTTTAACACTATTTGCTTGATTTGGCAGTACATGAAGAACAAGGAAAAACTGTAACTTCAGTTAAATTGAGTAAATCCCTCAACGAACGTGTAGAAGGCCAGGTCTGCCCGGCACGTGGGAAGGAGAGAGTTCAGCAACGGTTTAAAAAAATGTTTTCTTTTCATTGAAATGAAGTATTGCTTTAATTTTAATTTGTTGGCAATTGATTTTATAAATGATAGGGTTTGGAAAGAGAGATTTCCCTCACATCACTTATGCTCATAATTAATCTCAAATTCAGCCAAAAGTGTAATTTGGGGATATATGTTAATACTTTCTCAAAGAGAAGCTTAGATCAGGGTCAAATCCTGACTCAACCACTAGCAGACATCAGAGCTCTTCTCATTTTCCTCAGCTCTACAAATGAGAATAACAGTTACATCTGCCTTCTTGGGAGGTATACAGATTAGAGCAGGAGTCTGCAGACTATGGCCAAATCCAGCCAGCCGTCTGTTTCTCTGTATGGCTCACAACTTACATTTTTAAGTGGTTGAGAAAAAAAATCAAAATAACCATACTATTTTGTGACATGTGAAATATGGCATTCAAATCTCAGTGTCCATTAGTAAGGTTTTATTGGAACACAACTACACTCACGCAGTTATGTATCGTCTATGGCTGTTTTAATGCCGTACCAGCAAAACTGAGCAGCTGTGACGGAGACCCAATGGCCAGAGAAAACTAAAATATCTACTATCTGGCCTTTTATAGAAAAAGCTTGACAACCCTGGACAAAAAGAGTAACACACAGATTCTCAAACTTAGCTACACATTAGAATCCCCTGTGGAACTTAAAAAATCCTTTGTCTACGTCACACTCCACACCTATTACATAAGCATCCCTGGGAGTGGATACCAGGTGTCAATACTTTTAAATTTTCTCAGGGGATTCCAATGTGTGGTCAGATTTGAAAACCAGAGGATTAACGTGCTGTGTAAAGTATATAAACTTAACACAGTAAGGCCTTGATCACTATAAGCTGAACGGATAAAATAAGTTCTCCTTTTTCATTCCTCAGTCATGTGAGTAAAAAATTACTAAATGAGCACTGGGTGCAAAATATTTTATTTCCCTTCCCTCTCTCTTTCTTTCCTGCCTCTGTTCTCGCCAGCATGCAAGAATTAAGACAGGAAGAAAAACGAAGTTTCCATCTATGTTTTGAATTTCTAAACATTCATGCATTCAGTAGTTTATATTTTCATTTATTCATTCCATAAACTATCAGTGTACAGTTTCAAATTCTATACAGTACAGCAGGTTAGGGCTCTAAAGATGTGCCTTCCAAGAAATAGAGAGGGCATCAGTGTTCTTGTAGAAAATGTCCTATGTGTGGGTAGACGCCCCTTGAATCTCTTCGTAAAAAACCTTGTAAATATAACCCGACTGGCTTAGTAGCAGTCTTCAGAGTAACAAATGCATGGCATCCTCAACAGCCAATAACGAAAAAGAACACCTGAATGCACGTGTAGGTGAGCAACCAAACAATTGATGAGGCGAGTACATATATTCCATATTAAAATATATCGGGAGTATGGAAGAGGGAGGAATAAAAAACAAGAGACCATGCTTTCAAGAGGCCTGTGATCCAGTTAGTAAAACACAGTTAACCCACATTAAATAAGCTGAAAATTCCAGCCCCATCCTGAATAGTTCATTCTTTTGTCACGAGCAATGAACACCCACTAAACCTCTGCAACAGGGAGATGGATATGGACAGAGAGACGACACCAGGACAGAAAGACAAAGTACATGGGTTTGGTTTCACACCAGCAGGATTCTTTTTTTGTTTGTTTGTTTGTTTTTTGTTTTTTGGGTTTTGTTTTTTGTTTTTTATTTTTGTTTTTTTTTAAATTTATTTTTGAAAGACAGAGAGAGACAGTGCGAGCAGGGGAGGGTCAGAGAGAGAGGGAGACACAGAATCTGAAGCAGCCTCCAGGCTCTGAGTCAGCTGTCTGCACAGAGCCTGACGCGGGGCTCGAACCCATGAACTATGAGATCAAGACCTGAGCCGAAGCCAGACGCTTAAACGACTGAGCCACCCAGGTGCCCCATGGATTCTTGATTACAATGTCATTAGTCGCCAGTGCATGAGAGTGGGCAAATGACTTCCTCCTCAAAGGTTTGACTTCCTCGATGTAAAAGAGGGATGATAATTCCTATCTCTGAGAGATCGTTTTAAAAATATGTATAGGAGCGCCTGGGTGGCTCAGTTGGTTAAGTGTCTGGCTTCTGGCTTCGGCTCAGGTCATGATCCCAGGGTTCGTGGGTTCAAGCCCCTGTCAGGCTCTGTGTTGACAGCTCAGAGCCTAGAGCCTGTCTTCGGATTCTGTGTCTCCCTCTCTCTCTGACCGTCCCCTGCTCGTGCTGTCTCTCTCTGTCTCTCAAAAATAAATAAATAAATAAATAAATAAATAAATAAATAACATAAAAATACATATAACGAGGGGCGCCTGGGTGGCTCAGTTGGTTAAGTGGCCAACTTCGGCTCAGGTCATGATCTCACAGTTTGTGAGTTGGAGCCCCGCATCTGGCTCTGTGCTGACAGCTCAGAGCCTGGAGCCTGCTTCAGATTCTGTGTCTCCCTCTGCCCCTCCCCGACTCCTGCTTTGCAACTCACTCTCTCAAGATTAAATAAACATTTTTTTTATTTTTTTAAATGTTTTTTATTTATTTTTGAGAGACAGAGAGAGACAGCATGAGTAGGAGAGGGCCAGAGAGAGAGGGAGACACAGAATCTGAAGCAGGCTCCAGGCTCTGAGCTAGCTGTCAGCACAGAGGCCGATGCAAGGCTCAAACCCGCTAATGGTGGATCATGACCTGAGCCAAAGCCAGACACTTAACCGACTGAGCCACCCAGGCGCCCCTAAATAAATATTTTTTAAAAATACGTATAACCCCTGAATTTTTCCCCCTAGTTCTTACATTGTTGACTGGAAGATGGTATTTACAGCCTAAAGCACCATGAGTTCCCCTCCATGCTGAGAACTATGTTTTTTTTTTTTTTAATGTTTATTTATTTTTGAGAGAGAGAGTGTGAGCAGGGTAAAGGCAGAGAGAGAGGGAGACACAGAATCTGAAGCAGGCTCCAGGGTCCGAGCTGTCAGCACCGAGATTGACATGGGGCTCGAACTCACAAGCCGTGAGATCATAACCTGAGCAGAAGTCAGACAGTTAGCCGGCTGAGCTGCCCAGGGGCCCTGCTAAGAACTAGGTTCTTATTGTCAAAGTCCTTCTTTGAGCACTGTCCTTCGTGGCCAAATATGAACTCCTTAAGGAAAAGGCGTGTGATTTTCTAGACGCTCCTCACATTACATTAATGTCCTTTCCAAGACAGCCTTGCAAAGTGTGAATTTGGTGTACATTGAAAATATATGTACCTAACTAAGGCCTTTAAATTACCAGGGGACCTTCTGAGTGATAAACAGACAACAGTTTCTGTTTGCAATTTCCCACTACATTAGCCCCAAGCCCGAGTGGATGCTTTGCAACCTTCAATCTTAGAGTTGGTTTTAACTCTGGAAAATGTGTGCTCTTGGTAATGTGTTTTTCTCCTAAGTCAATCCCATCTTGTTCAGAAAAAACTTTCCGTGCTGTGTAATATCCTTCTATATTTCTTCTTAATATTCCTGCACATACTTTTGTTGCTTTCATTCTATTCTAGCCATGACACTGCCCCCTATTTTTGTCATTTAAATTCCTGCATGACCCTCCCATGAGTAGCCCCATTCTTCAGGAAATCACTGCTCTTTCTTGTTTCTTCTTCCAACTTTAAGACGTTGCTTAAATGGTCATCAGGCTAAGTGACATGTATTTTAAACTCTGGTTCACCACCCTTATTGTGAGTAAATCCTCCACTTCCTTGGGTCACTTTTCTTCCTGAATCTTGCTTTGTTAGCTCTGTGGGTTTTAAAGATAAAAATCACTTTTCGGGCTTCTTCTACATCATCATTCAAATGTCTTTTGTCTAATAGGCCAAATGAGAGGCATGGACAATCAAGACTATAAGTGCCTTCATATTTCTTTGATATTTTCATTTTTGATTATACACTCATCTTCTTACCCTTTAAAGTAATCCTCTGTGTTTGCCATAACTTTATCAATTTTGAGTACCAAGCAAAATAAAGCAAAAGGGGAAATGAATCAAATAAACTGAAACGATGCAGGATCATGCAGTGAAAATCTGCCTGGCAATGGAAACCACAGGGGACCGAACAGAAGGGCCTTCCCTTGTGTAAGTTCTGGCTGCCTCCTCCTCTCTGTCTCTAATAGTCATCTCCGCCACGAATACTTTACATTTCCATGGATCACACTAATATTTTCACATCTCTAAAATTAAATTCTAACCCTTATGGAACACTTACAAGAGGCTGACTTTGTACAAAACAAGAGGGGTGTGTGTGTGTGTGTGTGTGTGTGTGTGTGTGTGTCCATGTGTCCGTGTATGTGTATCACCAAGAGGCTCTAACCTCTGTTTTGCACATTTTATTTAATTAACCAGCATCAGTTGATTGATTTCTCTTCAACTGCAGAACTCAGGGACCCTAATGACTGTCCTGACAAACCAAATAGAAAGGGCAAGAAAATGGTCACGAAATCTCATCACCTGTTACACTAGTTATCTAGCACTGAGTAACAAATTAGTCCAAAATGTAGCAGCCTAAAATGAAAAGCGCTAATTATCTCAGTTTCTGTGGGTCAGTGAGTCAGGCATGTCTAAGCAGGCCGTCTCTGGCTCAGTCTCTCACAAGGCTGAAGTCAAGGTGTTGGCTGGCTGTGTGGTCCCATCTCAAGGCTTGTCTGGGGAGAATCTGCTTCCAAGCGGTTGCTGGCAGGACAGGGTTCTCAAACACTGTGCCATGGGGCCCTCTCCCTCACAGCTCCCAATATGGTGCTGACTTTCCTCCCAGCAAGCCAGCAAGAGAACAAGAAAGGGCGTGAAAGACGGAAGCCACAGTTTATAATCAAATCTCAGAAGTGACATCCCATCATTGTTGCCATAGTCTATTGACTAAAAACCATCATTCAATCCAGCCTACGCTACGGGAAAGGGTTCACTCCAGGATGTGAACCAGGAGATAGGGTCACTGGTATAAGTTTATTAGAGACGACCTATCACTTTCGCCCTACACCTGTCTACCCAAGCCTCCTCATCTCAGATTCACTAGCACCATTCACATAATTCACCACTTTAGTTAGGCCTGTCCTAAAAGTGCCGTCATTTGGGAAAGTCTTAGCAACCATCATATCTATCAATCTAAGAATGCAAATTAATATAAAATATTTTTCAGAAAAGAGATGGTCTTTCATAAGAGCTAAATCTCTTAAAATACAGAGTAAAGTGTGCTGAAAAGAAAATCCTTCTCTATGCCATTCAAAGAAAGACAACTCACAGAAGTTACAAATAAAAGATTAGATAAAGATAGATCAGTAATAGAGGAAAATGTAATTTGGAGATTGTGATACCAGTATTACAGAAGAAGAATTCAGAGTAAAATATTAAATGGGACCCAGAGGATCATTTTATTTTTACACAGTTTGCAACGTAAAATAAAGATATAATAGGGGTGCCTGGGTGACTCAGTCGGTTGAGCGTCTGGCTTAAGCTCAGGTCATGATCTTAAGGTTCATGGTTTCGAGCCCCACATCGGGCTCTGTGCTGACAGCTCAGAGCCTGGAGCCTGCTTTGGATTCTGTGTCTCCCTCTCTCTCCGACCCTCCTCTGCTCACGCTGCCTCTCTCTGTCTTTCAAAAATAAATAAAAAACATTAAAAAATGATATAATAGTACTGAATTATATGTACCAAATCCAAAAGTATCCAAATACATAAAGCAAAACTAATTGAATTAAAAGTAGGAATTGACAGACATATACAATGTTCCCTTCACTTCCTGACCGATGAAAGTAAATAGTACTGACGATGTAGAGGATTTGAAAAGTAAATCTAGAAGTAGATTGATTTAATAGGTATATGCTCAACTTAGAACCCCATGGTTAGAACAGAGAACATGCCTTCTAAATCAGTGCCCTTGAATTATTTATCAAAAAAGTGATCATATATTTGTCAATGATGAAAATAAATTTCCTGAAGCAAAATCAAAAAGAACATATTCTCTGACTATAGTGCTATAAAGGATCAAAAAATACATTTAAAAATCACTTTTTCCTTTTCAATTATGACCACCTCGAATTGAAACAAACAAATAAATAAGATGAAACACTGCCTTCATAGCCGGAGTGCAGCAACACATGACGTCCCCATCATTTGGACTTCTCAGTCCCCAGGGCAGTTTGGCTGGGTGTGGGACCAGCAGAGTCCCCAAAGTTCAAAGTCATTGGCCCTGAACAGCCTCACCCTGTTTTTGCAAAGTGCTATACAAAACTTATTTTCTATATGTATCATGAGGTGCAAGATAAATTGAACTTACAGTCTAACTAGATTACTGATAACAAGATTTTAAGCACAAGAGGGGGAAAAAGTAATAAAGATAAAAATAGAAGTCAAGAAATTGGTTTTCTTAAATAAAACTGATAAATGAAAGGCAAAAAAGGAAGTTCTTTTGAGTCAGACAGACTGGGCTCAACAGCTGCCCAATAGACACTATGGTTCCTGAGGTCAGGTCCAACTTAAACTCTTAAAGCCTCTGTGTTTTTACCTGCACTGTGAAGAAAACCAAAAGGTTGAGATAATATACACTAGAGTTCTTATGATAGCTCTAACATGAGATAAAATATGTCTAAATATGTCTGCTATTATGAACCAAGTGTGGGCTTTTTGAAAAGATCAATAAAATAAAGCAACCTCTGGTTAGTTCAAGGATAAAAGACGGGAAAAAACATTAATGACAAAAAAGCATAGCCAGCAACAGATATGATTACTTTTAAAGTGATAAGAGAACTATGTGTTACTCTACTCTACCACCTTGAAAATCTCAGTGAAATGGATTATTTTCTAAGAAAATATAAATTCCAAAATCTTACTCAAAAACAGGTAGAAAACCTGAATAGACCAAAACTATTAAGAAATTAAAAACAATTTTAAAACATGATCTCCTCAAAAAACCCATAATGTTGTTTAGGAACTTTCTAATACTTTTTCCAAGCATAAAAAAAAGAAAATATATCAATTCGTGTACAAAATGAAGACATTCTTTTACAAAAACCTGCCAAAGTTCAAGAAAAAAGGAAAAAAAACTAGAACCAACCACACTTATTAGATATAAAAGTACTAAATAAAACATTAAAAAATAAAATTTAGATGTATAGCACAAGGTTATGCATCATGATCAAGGAGGCTCAATTCCAGGAATGCAATGATGGTTCAACTTGGAAATAGATTAATATTTATAAGTTACCATTTTAATAGGACAAAGGAGACAATCCATATAACCATCTTGATAAAGGGTGGAGGTAGAGTCATAAAATTCACATCAATTTTTAATTTGAAAAAGCCATTAATAAAGTAGAAGAGAATAGATTTTTCCTTAATGTTATTTACGGAAGTATCTATCCCTGACCAACTCTTCTAATAAAAATTGGGAATAATACAGGGGCTGGGTGGCTCAGTTGACTAAGCATCCAACTCTGGCTCAGGTCATGATCTTGTGGTTCGTGGCTGAGGGGGCACTGGGCTCCATGCTGACAGTTCAGACGGAGCCTGGAGCCTACTTCAGATTCTGTGTCTCCCTCTCTCTCTCTGCCCCTCCCCCACTCACACTCTGTCTCTCTCTCTCAAAAATAAATAAACATAAAAAAATCAGGAATAATATAAGGGTTTCCACTATCATTACTTTTATGTAAGATCCTCCTGCAATTCTAGTTAATACAATTAAACATAAACATAAAATATCGTAAAGGTGGAAGAAAAACAGCCAGACATTATAGATGTTATGGTTGCTTACCTATGAAAGACATTGGAAAAAGAAGTTTTATCTGAAAAAGTATTAGAACTGACATCCAGGTTGGTAGTCCGCTGCTATGTCATGTAAAGTCTATGCCAACCTTTCACACCCAGTATCTATATTGATTGATTGGTTCTCAAGCTGCACCACTAATATACGATTTTGAGTAGTAGTTTCTAATAAAATATATCATTTAGAAGGCTACGAATAAATCAATGGATAAATCAGGTTTCCTACTAATCAATTATAATCAGTTAAAAAATATAATGGTAATATGACCCTATTCACAGTAGTAACCAAAGATAAAAAACATATAGAAATAAACTGGACAGGGGTGCCTAGGTGGCTCAGTCAGTTAAGCATCCCACTCTTTATTTCTGCTCAGGTTATGATTGCAAGGTTCATGGGTTGAAGCCCTGTGTTGGGCTCTGCACTGGCGGTGCTGAGTCTGCTTGAAATTCTCTATTCTTTCTCTTTCTCTGCCCCTCCCCTGCTCACATGCTCGCTCGCTCTCCCTCTCTCTCTCTCTGTCTCTAAAATAATAAATAAATAAACTTAAAATTAAAAAATAAACTGGACCAAAACAATATGCAAGACCTTTTTAATAAAAACAAAATTTACTCAGGGACACATAGAAGCTTATTTTATAAGGAATATGGAAAACCTGGATGCTAATAGCCAACGTTTGTGAACAAGACAGGAATGTCCACATTTACCATTGTGCTGGAGGTATTAACTAGAGAAATTACAGACACACACACACACACACACGCACACACACACACACACACACACACACACACATATAATCCACCATATTGTAAAAAAAGAAATGGAAAAAAATATACTTGAACTATTGGATACAGAGAAGTTGTATTCTTACTACAAGAATATTGTACAGATTCTCTGTGAATTAGTCTATAAATGTAACTCAGTCCTTCAGAAAATCCAATGGAATTTCCTTTTGGAGTTTGATAAAATTCTGGTAGAATAAACATGCAAAAATGTTTTGAAAATGAGTGATGAACTGAGATTTTCCTTAGCAGATAGCCAAATGTGTTATAAAACCACAATACTTAGAATAATTTGACATTGGTGACAACATTTGCATATCAGGTGAGATCAAGTAGAAAATCCCAAAGCAGCCCTATGCATATTTAAGAATTTAATGTTTGATAAAGATGGCATTTTAAATCTGCAGAGAAAAGATAAATTATTCAATTAATAGCTGCAGAAAACATGTTGACTAGTTTTTATAATCTTGAAGTTACGAAGAGCTTCCTACACATGAGTTTGCAAGATGAAACCATATAAGAAATTAAGGATATCTAACCTCCAAAAAATTCTACTGACAAAAACTTAAGAAACAAGGAATAAACTGGGGAAGATTTTTTTTTAAACCAATACTTTCTTGTTCATTAATCTATCCCTGGATCCTGCAACAGTGCCTGGCACATAGTAGGCACTTGAATAAAGTCTATATAAAGATGTCCTGCAAGTCACTAGGGAAAAAATGAACACTTCAGTTTTAAAAATTAGCAAAAGACGTGAGTCATAAAGAAGAAATATAAAAAGTCAGTAAAAATGTTTGAAGACTATAAATCTCACTAGTAATAAGATAAATGCAAATTAATAGTTTGCCATCCTTCACCTATTACTGTGTTTCCTACTTAGGCTTTGAATTGGCCAATACGTGGGGAAAAGAGCACTCATCAACTGCTGATGTAGATGGATAAATACTCTCTCATAAAATTGTGTGGAGTATAATTCAAAGCCTATAAAACTGCAGATTTTCTGACCTAACAATTCCACTCAGGTTATACTCTCTACAGAAATTACTAAACAAACATGCCATGATGTAGATACAAAATTACCCAGCAAGCATTGTTTACAAGAGTGAACGATCAGAAACAAATGTTCAAAAACAGGGAATTGGTTTTATAAAATTTGGTATACTTTTTCAATGGAATATCACCCAACAAGGATATGTAATTATGCAGAAATATATTAATTAATATCAAACTATGTACTGGATGTTCTGCTAGTTCAAAAAAGTCAGTTTCAAAGCAGCATATGTAAGAATCACATCTTCATATGCATAGCAAAAACTAGAAGAAAAATATCAAAATTTTAGGACTGGTTTTTATCACAGTAATTTTATTTTTTCTTCTTGATCTTCAATGTGGTCTAATTATTTTCAATAAATGTGCTACTTCTATAATAAAAATGGTAATTTTTAAAAACAATAGAAAAGTTGTCATTAGTAATTCCTTTAATGTTTCCATCTCCCGAGTTTACTGTTTTACCTTGAATGACTTCTTTTTACACAAGGCCTTTATAATCTACAGACATTTTCTGGAGGTTAACATTCAGTTGTTATTAAATGGAATTCTTAAATTATTCTCTACCCTCTATTCCCATATTCACGTTTTACTTCTTACCCACTTAATCACATCACTCTGTTTTATTTTTTAAACTTTCTTTATAACCTTCTATGTGAAATCATTTCATTGACATATTTGCCTACTTATTTGTTTTTATGGTTTCTTCTTGAGAATGTAGTCTTCACAAGGACAAGGACTTGAATTGTTTATGTTCAAAGCTATTTCTAGGACCCAGGGCAGTGACTAGTGTACGGTAGGTGCTTAATAAATATACAGTGAGTGAACAAATGAATGGATACGCCTGATTGATTGATTGATTGATTTTTGATAGAAAGAGAGCACAAAAGGCAGACGGAGAGGAAGGGAAAGAATATCTTCTTGTGCACCCTTTCCTAATAAAAACCCTTGAGAAAGTCGAAATAGAAGGAGCTTACCTAAACATTATAAGAGCAGTCTATGAAAAACCCACAGCTAATATAATCCTCAATGGGGAAAAACTGAGAGCATTCCCCCTGAGATCAGGAACATGACAAGGGTGCCCACTCTCACCACTGTTGTTCAACATAGTGCTGGAAGTTCTAGCATCAGCAATCAGACAACAAAAAGAAATAAGAGGCATCAGAATTGGCAAGGAAGAAGTCAAACTTTCACTTTTTGCAGATGACATGATACTCTACATGTAAAACCCAATTGACTCCACCAGAAGCCTTCTAGAACTGATCAATGAATTCAGTAAAGTCGCAGGGTACAAAATCAATGTACAGAAATCAGTTGCATTCCTATACACCAAAAATGAAGCAGCCGAAAGAGAGATCAAGAAACTGATCCCATTCACCATTGCACGAAAAACCATCAAATACCTAGAAATAAACCTAACCAAGGATGTAAAAGACCTATATGATGAAAACTATAGAAAACTTATGAAAGAGATTGAAGAAGACACCAAGAAATGGAAAAATATTCCCTGTTCATGGATTGGAAGAATAAACATTGTGAAAATGTCATTATTACCCAAAGCAATCTACACATTCAATGCAATCCCCATCAAAATTGCACCAATATTCTTCTCAAAACTAGAACAAACTATCCTCAAATTCATATGGAACCACAAAAGACCCCGTTTAGCCAAAGTTATATTGAAGAAGAAAACCAAAACGGGAGGCATCACAATCCCAGACTTTAGCCTCT
>PJEM01017861.1:0-20535 GCA_004023845.1 Helogale parvula
CACATTGCCTAGAGTATTTGTTACTTTTGGCGGGACCCAATCACAGAGTGGGCCCAGGACCCTCAGGTAGGGCGTGACTAGTCTTAGCCTCCATCTTTAGGCCTGTCCTTAGAATGTTACAAGGGTGGTCCCTTTTGCCTTGGGCAATGTGTGCCCTTCTATTGTTTCATGGAGTCAGTTTCAGACCTGCATCCTTACAGCTGGGCAGCACTTTGAATCACACCAGTCCCCATGCATTGCTTAAAAACCTGGGCTAAGTGTCAGTAAACGTGGATATAATATGCCTTATAAAAATTAATCTTATTGAGAGAAAGCTACTCCCTCTACCCCGATGTGTGGTTTCCAAAGAGAAGACCTCAACAGAGGAAGACTTTGTAGGAGATAAAAGAGCAGGATCAGGGGCAGTTTGGTGGACCCTTACTGAACTGTGTGTTTTTTCTCCATTGCCCCTGGGTTCTCTGTACTGTCACGTATTTCCTTTGCTAAAACAAATCTCCCTTTTTTAGTTTCTGAACTGCAGGATACCAGGCACAAAATAAGGATAATAATAAAAGAGAAGAAAACAAATCTTCCATTTTGTTAATGTTGAGAAAAATTCAAACTGACTCACTGCTTTCCCACCCCAATGTATCGGAATTATTTCCCCGAACATCTTTAAACAAGGCTTCTTTGGACTGTGAACAGTTAATTTGTGCTCCCATTATTCCATAGACATTCATGATCTCAAAAAAAATTAAAAAGAAATCCACGCTCTCTAGTCACCACCCCAGCCTCTTCCATCAGTATGAATTTGCTTTGTCAGTAAAATCAGGTGAACAGTTGGCCGGGACTTGGGGCACTTCTGAGTGGAGAGCCAGACATAAGCAGGTGCTGTCCTCAGCACGTGAGCCCTGAATGTGGGTTTAATTGAGGGAAAAGAGATTTGTTTGATGCTGAGTTTATAGCTGTCTCAAATTGTGAAGCTGGAAGGCATTTGGTCTAGAACCATGTGTCCTAAGGGCCACAGAGTAATCAGGAGAAGGGCCAGGAGACACTTGTGCAGTCTTTTCTTGGCAAATAGCCACCAAGATTTAGTAAACACTGGTCCCCGATGGTTATGACTTCTTTGTGTTTATAGTGTCATCGTTTGGGGAAATAAAACAGCTGTTGGTTTCTATCATTCTATTTTTTTTTTAAGTAGGCTCCACGCCCAAAGTGGGACTTGAATTCACGACCCTGACATTAAGAGTTGAGGGGCACCTGGATGGCTCAGTCAGTTAAGTGACTTAAGTCTGACTCGATTTTGGCTCAGGTTGTTGATCTCAGAGTCATGAGATCAAGCCCTGCACCTGGGCAGCATAGAGCCTGCTTTGGATTCTTTTTCTTCCTCTCTTTCTGCCCCTTTCCCATGTATGTGCAGTGCTCACTCTCTCTCTTAAAATAAATTTAAGAAAAAAAGAGTCACACTCTCTACCGACTGAGCCAGCCAGGCGTCCCAGCTATATTGTTTTTGATAAAATATATTTGTTAAAAATGTAAATCATCATTATAAAGAAAATTTAAATTATATAAACATTATTAATGCATTCAACAAATAATTGTTTTGAACCTGCCCTTTGCCAGGCACCGTTCAAAGCACTGGGGATATAATAATGACCAAAATAGAGCCCCTGTCTGCATAGAGCCTACATGTTAATGGAGAAGGAGCCAAAAAATAAAGAAATATAGAATATGTCATGTAGTGATAAGTATAAGCCACTCAAAATCCCATCACTAGAAATAACTATTGTTTTATTTTTTAAAGGATTTTATTTTATTTTTTAACATTTATTTATATTTGAGAGTCAGAGAGACAGAGCATGAGCAGGGGAGGACAGAGAGAGAGGGCAGAGAAGGAGACGCAGCATTTGAAGCAAACCCCAGGCTCTGAGTTGTCAGCCCCGAGCCCAACATGTGGCTCAAACTCACGAACTGTGAGATCATAACCTGAGCTGAAGTCAGACGCTTAACCTACTGAGCCACCCAGGCGCCCCCAGAAATAACCATTGTTAGCATTTTGGTGAATATCCTCACAGACACCTCTTTTTGCCTATATACAAATATAGATATACTTTTATATCAATGGGTATTTTCACATGCTAGGCACAACCTGTTTCTGTTTCTAATAATATTTTCTGACATATTTTAATGTCAAAAAATACAAATTGACATGATTTTCCCCCCTGGTTTTGACTTTGTTTTTTAATTTAGAAAATTTCAAACATATAGAAAAGTAGAGAGAAAAGGGGCACCTGGGTGGGTCAGTCAGTCTGCACCAAGAGTGCAGAGCCTGCTTGGGATTCTCTCCCCCTCCCTTTCTCTCTGCTTTTCCTGCCCACTCTCTCTCTCAAAATAAATAAATAAATAAATAAATAAACTTTAATAAAAAAGGAAAAGTAGAATGATATAGTGACACATTTTCTAGTCCCCATTTAACAATTACTAACATTTTGCCATATCTGCTTCATCTTTGGGGAAGTGGCTTACGACTCAAACTAAATTACAGACTTCATTAGTATTGTACCTCTTCTGTTCCCACCGCAACTGGATGAACTGTAATTCTTTTTTTTTTACATTTATTTATTTATTACATTTATTTATTTTTGAGAGACAGAGAGAGACAGAGCATGAACAGGGGAGGGGCAGAGAGAGAAAGAGACACAGAATCTGAAGCAGGCTCCAGGCTCTGAGCCGTCAGCACAGAGCCCGGTGCGGGGCTTGAACCCATGAACCGTGAGATCATGCCCTGAGCTGAAATCAGACACTTAACCGACTGAGTCACCCAGGCGCCCCTGGTGAACTATAATTCGATAATGATGTTAACTACCCGGAGTTTGTATCAGACTCTGCAGTCTTTATGCTCTGTCTCCCATAAGAACACCTTCACTTCAGATGTCAGCTTTACTTCAGGGATCCCCAGGCCGCCTGCACTCCTGACCAACTGGCTACAAATTCAGGTTCCCACAGTCCCCATAGGGTCAGTAAATTTTCGACAGAACTCAAGGAAGTGCTACACTTATGATTAAAGTTCTATTTTAAAGGCTATACCTACGGTGAGGTCTGAGAGGAAGGCAGAGCTCCCACGACCTCTCTTGATGGACTCGGGCTGTCACCCTCCTGGTACATCAGTGTGTTCATCAACCAAGAAGATCCACTGAAATGCAATGTCCAGAGTTTTGATCAGGGTTTATTAAGCACAATTGATTAAACTGGCGATCATGTGATTGAAATCAATCTCCAGCTCCTTTTACCTCCTAGGAGGTCTGTCAGGCCCAAAGTTACAACTCCTGAATTGGTCTTTCCGGTGACCCACCGGCACCTGACAGTAAGTCACTTCATTACAATAACAAAGACCGTCTTATCACTTAGGAAATTCCAAGAGTTTTTGAAGTACTATGCTAGGAACCGCATACGAACTTTGTCCCCAGACAAAGACCAGGTATATTCTTTTTTTATGCCATATCACTTGTAAATATTTCAGTATGTATATGTAAGGACAGGGGTGCCTGGGTGGCTCATTTGGCTGGGCGTCCAACCTCAGGCCACAATCTCATGGTTGGGGAAATCGGAGCCCCAAAGCAGGTTGGCTCTGTGTTGACAGCACTGAGCCTGCTTGGGATTCCCTCTCTCCTTTTCTCTCTCTGCCCTTCCCCCTCCTCCTCTCCTATTCTCTCTCTCTCAAAATAAATAAGCTTTTTTCTTTTTAAAAGAGGCTTTAAAAAAACAAATATATAAGATCCTTTTTCTTTCTTTTTTTTTTTAATTTTTTTTTTAATGTTTTATTTATTTTTGATACAGAGAGAGACAGAGCATGAGAGGGGGAGGGGCAGAGAGAGAAGGAGACACAGAACCAGAAACAGGCTCCAGGCTCTGAGCTAGCCGTCAGCACAGAGCCCGATGCGGGGCTCGAACCCACGAACGTGAGATCTGACCTGAGCTAAAGTCGGAGGCTTAACCAACTGAGCCACCCAGGCGCCCCAAGATCCTTTTTCTTTTTAAAAAAATTTTTTAATGTTTTTTATTTATTTTTGAGAGATAGAGACAGCACGAGCAGAGGAGGGTCAGAGAGAGAGGGAGATACAGAATCTGAAGCAAGCTCCAGGCTCTGAGCTAGCTATCAGCACAGAGCTTGACGTGGGGCTCAAACCCACGAACCGTGAGATCATAACCTGAGCTGAAGCCGGATGCTTAACCGACTGACCCACCCAGGCACCCCTAATATCATTTTTCTATATAACCAAAATACCCAAAATACCACTGTCATATGTGATGTGGGGTCAGGAATGGACAATCAATAAAGAATCCTTGAGATGTTCTTGGTGCAAAAAAGATGCTTTTAGCATGGGGACAGGACCTGTGGGCAGAAAGAGCTGTACTTTTGCTGTATGAAGCTGGTGGTTCTATGCTTAGTGCTCAAGGAGGAAGGGACATGCAGGGAGTATTAGATCATAATGTCTTCTTCAAATTTCTACTTGTAAAACTACTTTCAGAAGATTTCTCTGGTGCTTATCATTCAGCTTGATATTATTGGTGAGATGTACAGGCAGTCATGAGACCCTTTAAGAATGTAGCAACTAGCATGTACTTGATCCTTATCAGAACTCTGCAGGCTATAGGTCAGCCTTTTGGGCTAAAGGTGAGCATTTTTCTGCTTCTATCCCTCATGCATAGGTCACAAAATTAACAATACTTCTGACTTGATTTTCAATGGCTGCCTAATATCTAATGTATGCATGCACCCTCATGTTTAGTTCCTTATTGATGGAAATTTAGAATATTTTCATTTTTCACTAGGTAAACCACACTGGGATGAACATTTCTATGCGTGGACCTTTCAACCCTACAAGTGTCCTTTTACTACCTGAGAAAATTGTGGCCGTTTTTTCCCGGCAGGAAGTGGTAAAATTCAAGGGTTTTGTCTTCTAGCAAACCATAGCGTATCTCTGTCCTGGGGCAGTCAGCACAGCTGCTTGAGTTTTTACTCTCTGTGTGCCCAAGAAATCTGATGTTATTTGGTTCTTTTGGGTGAATATAAGGGCCTTCTCCTAGCCCTCCAAGGCCAAGTAGAGGTAATAGAAGATGCTATGGACAGAATTGCTTTTCTGCCAAATTCAGAAGTTGAAGCCCGAATCCTGATGTAACTGTATCTGCAGATAAGGTCCTTAGGAGGTAATTTAGATTAAATGAGGTCATAAGGGTGATGCTCTATTCAGATAGGACTGTGGCTTTTGGCTTTATAAGTAGAGGAAGAGAGAGAGATCATTGTCTTTCCCTCAGATATGTAAGTACGCGGTGCGAATCTGACCACCTGCAAGCCAGGAAGAGAGCTCTCACCAGAACCCAGCCATGGTGGCACCCTGATCTTGAAGTTCCGGCCTCCAGCACTGTAAGAAGATACACTTCTGTCATTTAAGCCACCCAGTCCATGGTGTTTTGTTATGGCAGCCTAGAGTAAGACAGCGAAGTATTTAATCAGAACTCTTTTGATGACAGGTAACAGAAACTCAATTGGAATTAGTTGGGAAAAGAAGTATTCTTTCAGGAAACTCTAGGGAGGGTTGAACAACCCAAACAAGAATAGGTATTGAGGGTAAACTGTTGGCTCTGCCATGCTGCTTTTTAAAAAAATTTTTTAATATATTTTAAAATTTATTTTTGAGAGACAGAGAGATACAGCGTGAGCAGGAGTGGGTCAGAAAGAGAGGGAGACACAGAATCCAAAGCAGGCTTCAGGCTCTGAGCTAGCTGTCAGCACAGAGCCTGATATGGGGCTCGAACCCACAAACTGTGAGATCATGACCTGAGCTGAAGCCAGCCGTTTAACTGACTGAGCCACCCAGGCCCCCCTCTGCCATGCTGCTTTTGCAACTTCTCCCCAAAGTGCGGTGGCTCACTTTACCCTGGGGCTTGGAGTAGGGGCCAGGGGATGAGTGAGCTCTATGGGGCCATGATCTATGCTTAATGTAATCTGAAGTTCACCACAAGTGAGAAGTACCACACCATGGCAGCTCTAAGCTTTTGTGGAAGTCCCCACGGCAGCACCTGCCTGGAACTGGAGAGGAACTTATTTATTGAAGTATGATATTCAACCTTTGGGTAAGCTCACCACTCGTGAGCAAAGAAACACCCTCTCTTCTTTCCTTCAGAAAAACATTCTTGGGGGCACCTGGGTGGCTCAGTCGGTTAAGCGTCCAACTTTGGTTCAGGTTATGATCTCACTGTTCGTGGGTTCGAGCCCCGCATCGGGTTCTGTGCTGAGAGCTCAGAGCCTGGAGCCTGTTTCAGATTCTGCATCTCCCTCTCTCTCTGCCCCTCCCCAACTTGTTCTCGGTCTGTCTCAAAAATTTAAAAAAAAAAAATCTTAAAAAAAAAGGAAAGCACATTCTGGCTTAAATAGAACGTATTTCTTGGTTTATAGAAGGAAGAAGTGGGGACCTTTTTGTTGGGAGTGGGGTCAGACACATTAAACTTTGCATCAGAGTTAACTGTTCCTAGAGTGGCCATCATGCCTTAGGACAAAAGTCGTCCTAGAGCTTTTGGTATTTCAAATATTTCTCTCTTTTCAAAAAGATTTTAAAGTAATCTCTATACCCAACATGGGGCTTGAACTTACAACCCCGAGATCAAAAGTCACATGCTCTACCAACTGAGCCAGCCAGGCACCCCAGGTATTTAAAACATTTCTAAAATTTTATTTCAAATGTATTATTCTTACAGTATTTGAGCCCTCTGGAGCATTTGATGCTGCCTCAAAATGATTCCTTTGTAGTACATTCTCCTGATTCCCTACCTTCACCTTGACTACTCTTTCCTATCTTCTGCTTCCTTGCCAATCCTTTAGGGTTTATCTGCAAGGTTCTGCCTTGGTCCCTCTTCTCTCTGGCTCATCTCAACCATTTCCTTGTTTTCACCCACCACCAGTGTATACGGATGACTCTCAAATCTGTATCTTCAACTCCGTCCCTGGCTTCAGTCTCATACCTGCTATGGTCTGCTGGCTTTGGCTCTTTCACAAACACCTCTATGCTCAACATAGCTAACACTGAACTCATCATCTTCACCCTTGCACCCCTCCCCTCTACCACAAAAGCTGTTTCTTCTTCTGGGTTCTATACTCAAAAGACTGGTTTCTCTTCCCTATCATCATACACTAGAGCTCAATCACCATATCAAAATTCTTCTTCCTAAATTCATCTTAAATATCCATGTCTCCATCAGCACTGCTGTGTCACTCTAGGGCACCTCCACACCTCACCAGGGTTGTTATAAATTTCTTATTTCTGTTCTTGCCACAACCTCTTCCCATCCACCCACCTGCCTCCCCACCCCCTAAAGCCATTTATTGTTGCAACTAGATTGATTTTTCCGAGTAAAGAGCTAAGAGACAGGCTTAAAACCTTTCACTATATACCCATTATATATTAGACAATGGGTTGATGACACAGAGATGAGTGGTACACTATGGTGGGGGGGGGGGGGGGGTTGGTTTGTTTTTGCAAATATTGGCCAAATATCTACATGGGGTCTTCAAAATTTTAGTCACAAAACTTTTTTTTTTTTAATGTTTGTTTTTGAGAGAGAGAGAGAGAACGCAGGGAAGGGACAGAGAGAGAGAGGGAGGGAGTCAGAGGATCTGAAGCAGGCTCCATGCTGACGGCAGAGAGCCCAATACTGGGCTCACACTCATGAACCTCAAGATCATGACCTGAGCTGAAGTTGGATGCTTAACTTACTGAGCCACCCAGGCACCCCTCACAAAACTTTTAAAAATAATGATTTTTGAAGTATAATTCATATGCCATAACATTTATCCTAAAGATGTATTAAGTGGTTTTTGGTATATTCACAAAGTTGTGCAACCATCATCACTATCTAATTCCAGAATATTTCATCTCGCTCCACTTCCCCTCTCCCTGGCAACCACTAATCTATTTTCTGTCTCTAGAGATTTGCCTATTCTTATATTTCAAATTAATGAAATCATATAGAATGTGGCCTTTTCTTTTTTGGTCTTGTTGTTTTCATTTAGTGTGTTTTTGAGGTTCATCACATTGTAGCATGTATCAGTACTTCATTCCTTTATTTTTTTAAACTAATTAACATAAATTTTTTTTCTCACAGTTCTGAAGACTGGAAGTCCAGATCAACATGTTGGTGGATTGAGTTCTCCTGAGGTCATTCTCTCTTTGACTTGCAGATGGGTACTTCATTCCTTTAATATTTAATATCCCATCATATGGATATATTACATTTTGTTTATCCATTTATCAGTTTATGTTTTTTTCACTTTTTGGCTATTACAAATAATATTACTATGAATATTCATGTACCAGTGCCTATAGGGACTTATGCTTTCATTTTCCCGGCTATATACCCAGTAGTGGGACTGTTGGGTCATATGGCAACTCTGTTTAACCTTTTGAAGAATAGGGATTGTTTTCCAAAGCAGCTGCACCAATTTATAATCCTATAATCCTACAGATTTACAATCTACAACCCTACAATTGTGTAAGGGTTTCAATCTTTCCACAATCCACCATACTTAATGTCTTTTTAAAAAAATTTTCGCCATTCTGGTGAGTGTGAGTGGTATCTCATTATGGTTTTGATTTGCATTTCCCTCATGACTAATGATGTTGGGCATATTGGTATGTTAATTTGCATATCTTCTTTGAGGAAATATCTGTTCAAATCCTTTGCCTATTTAAACAATTGAACAGTCTTTTCATTGATGAATTGTGTTGAACTGAATGCTAATTCTTTAGATATTTGCAAAGATTTTCTTTTATTTTGTGGATTGTCATTTCACTTAATAGTGTTCTTTGACACACAATGTTTTAGTTTCGATTAAGTCCAGTTTATCTATTTTTCTTTTTGTTGTGCTTTTGTTATTGTATCTAAGAAACTGTTGCCTAATCCAAGGTCATGAAAATATAGTCCTATTTTCTTCCAAGAGTTTTATAGTTTTAGCTCTTACATTTAGGTTCTAGAATTTATTTATTTATTTATTTATTTATTGTATATGTGCAAGGTAGGTCCAACATCATTCTTTTTAGCTTGTGAATATTTACAGAACTTTTAAATTGTATTGAATTGCTTGTCTTTCTTTGCAATTAGACTGTAAACCCCATGAAGGAAGACACCGAAGTGGTCTAAATTTTTTCTTTCTCTTTTTAAAAATTTTCTAGAGAGAGAGGTAGCATGAGCAGGGGAGAGGGGCAGAGGGAGAGAGAGAGAATCTTAAGCAGGCTCTGTGCCAGTGTGGAACCTGACACAGGGCTGGATCCCATGACCTTGAATCATAATCTGAGCTGAAATCAAGAGTGGGGCACTCAACCCATAGGGCCATCCAGATGCCCCTAAATTCTTTCTTAATGAATGGACAAATTAGATAGCCATAATATCAAGTTCCTTTTCTTTTGTGTGAAATTATATCAATTCTGTGCATTAATACTGTTTTCATTATGATGTTGGCTGTTCTAATCTGTTGACAATAACAATTCAGAAATTAATACACAGGATAATAGGAGTTGTATTATTTAATAGGCTTTGTGGTAGTGAAACTGACTGGGATTCAAATCCTGACTTTGATTTAACCTGACTGTGTAACCTTGGGCAAAGTACATTATCTACTTCTTTGTCTACAAAATGGGGATTTAGTTGGTATAGTTACTAAAAGGATTGAATCAGATCTTTTAACTATAGTGCTTAACACACTGTAAGCATTCATCAAATAGTGGCATTTATTATTGCAAAGGACTAGCAGCAATGTTGGGAAATCCTTTAACATACTACTATCTTATGTCCAAAATTTCTTCAGAGAACAGATTCCAAGAACCCTATTTTCTTTTGTGAATAGAGAACTGTTACACCGCTGGTTTTTGATTCGGAAAGACAGATACAACAATTCAATTCAATATGGAAATAACCCTAAAGATGTATGCAAATACAGTGTCCAGAGCAATAGAATGAAATATCCTTTTTGGTAAGAACTTAGTGGAAAGGAGGGCTGAACAGTGATTGAAGGCATTTTGGATTCATCTCAATGTGGCACAACATTATTTGATTACGTGTCTGTCTCATCCACTAGAATCAGCATAGAAACCCCGTCTTTAGCCATCTTTGCATTTCCAGTCCGGTGGACATTGCTGGAATGGTTGAATTGAGGCGCCTTGTCCATGGGCATAAGAAAGGATTCCCTGGATAGGGATGGAGATGTAGGAAAGGGGTTGGAAAGACCTCGGACCCACCGCCAAGGAGAGAGGCGCGGCTTAGGTATGGAACACACATCGATCCTATTACACCAGTAGCACGCAAGAAATCGAGAAAATCTCATCCGATTGCCGCTTCCCGGCTCCTGGCCTGGGCGGGCCACTTCCGGGAGGGGGCGGGGAGACAGGAGGAGGCGTGCCGGGAAGGAGGCCGTTTGCGCTACACCAGGCGGAAGTGTGCTAAAGGTATCGGTGCAGCGTCTTCCGGTCCGGGTTCACGCGGCTTAGGTACACTGCATGGTTGGTGTCGCGCCGGGACTGACTTTTGAGGACAAGACACTAGGTAAAGAGGCGAGCACGGCGACTGAAATTACAAGTCTGGAGTCTAGAGGAAGGATAAGAGAAAAGGCCGGGAACCCGAATACAATCTAACCTCTGTTTCCGAGGGGGCAACTTCCACGGGAACCCCTCTGCCCTGGTAACGGCCAAAGAGGAGATGGCGCCAGTCAGGGAGCGGCTGTGGCCGACACAGTGAGGAAGCCTGAAGGCGGAGCAACCAGAGAAGCCTCGGGAGAACCGCCAGAGCCGTCGCTGCCGCTACCACTGCCACCACCATGGAAGGGGCAAAGCCGACTTTGCAGCTCGTGTACCAGGCAGTGCAGGCGCTTTACCACGACCCAGATCCCAGCGGAAAGGAGCGCGCCTCGTTTTGGCTTGGGGAGCTGCAGCGTTCGGTGAGGGGCCCAGCGAGGCCGTTCTGCGCCGCGGGGCAAGGGCGGGGTGGGACTTGGGCTCGAGCTGGAGCCTGAGCCGGGCGGTTGGCCTCGTGAGATGCTCCTTAGGGAGGAGCTGCTCCGCGGAGGGGTGGGGCTGCGAAGCTACATTTACGCTGCTTTTCGGAAACTAGTCGCAGCTGGTCGGTCGCGGACTGGCCCTTTCCCCACCCCGTAGAATCTGATTTGTAGGTCCTGTACTCGCTTGAGGCATCGATCTGGTCCTGTTTAAGTTTTACGCTCGCTGCTTGCTTCTTTGGCTCTGCTTTTCCGTTTAGTCTCTCAACCAAATCCAGTCCCAGTCTTTCTCCATCTTCCACTTAGGGATGCTTTATCTGTCTCCTCTCGGGGTCCCAGTGTAGCGCCTGGCAGTTTCTTCTTAGCTTTCAGTCGTGGCTTTCATCTCACTGTTCCTTGCTGATTTTTCACTCTAGTTTGAGTCTATTATTCTCGAAACTTCTCAGGTTTCTAGACTCTTATACACGTGGATTGCCGCCGTGTTTTCGAGTGCAACATGATGTAAAGGAAAAAAATACCAAATCTGGGTTCAGAAAATCCTTGCAGTTCACATTTTGCTGCATATTTGTTCTCTAACCTTGTTTTTTTTTTTTTTTTTTTGGCCTGGCTTTATTAGATTCTTTATCACAAGCTTTACCACAGCTTGATTATTCCATGTGATTGTGTGAACATGCAGTGAGGGGTTTACTTTCTTTGATTCACATGTCTTACCCTTCCTCTAATTTTTATACTCACTTTCTCTGTGCTTTATTTCTGTGTGTGTGTGAGAGTGTATACTTAATGATTTTGCTGATTCTACTTTTTTTATTTTTGCGTTTTATATTCCCTAGGATGGTTTTAGAATTTACTTCTTCTCCTTTCTTTTTTTAAAACTTATAACTAGTACTGGGGCACCTGGCTGGCTCAGTCGGTTAAGCCTCCGGCTTTGGCTCAGGTCAGATCTCACGTTCGTGGGTTTGAGCCCGGCGTCAGGCTCTGTGCTGACCGCTAGCTCAGAGCCTGGAGCCTGCTTCCAGTTCTGTGTCTCCTTCTCTCTCTGCCCCTCCCCCTCTCATGCTCTGTCTCTCTCTGTATCAAAAATAAATAAAACATTAAAAAATTTTTTTTAAACTTATAACTAGTACTTAAAGATGCTCTGCCCTAATTTTAAATGAGGCTCTGGGCTGCAGGCGCATAATAAATATTTTAAATTTCTCAGCTTTGGCTTTAAATATTACAGTAAAAAAATTGGGGACCTCAAGTTCTGGATAACCTCATGGGAAGATGAAGCAATTAGACTTACTGTAGGCTACAGAAGAAAATTACTCATATATGGTCTTATTTCGTGTTTAGTTTGGGGGGAGTCACAGGTCTGATACACCATACCAAGGTCATCTCTTTCCTACTAAATCTGCTTATTGTTGTATTTTAAATAATGTGCTCTTACCCTATACCAGCAATTGTGCTAGGCAATGGTATATGGAAATGAACCAGACAAAATCTCTGCCACATAGATTTGTGATGATTGAGTTAGGATCTACAAAGAGCATAGAAAAGTTCTTGGAACCTAGAGCTTAAAATATGTTAGTAATTATTATTTAAAGGGAAGTCGCTATTCTTTTCACTGTGCTCTGTTACAACCTTACATCATCATCATCGTCATTACTGTTTGCAGTAAGGGCCCCAACAGAAACAGATGGCACACTTGGAGTGTAATAAATCAAGAAGGGTTTATTTTATACAAGTATGGTTTCCAAAGGTGTTGATATAATGTGGCAATAGTTTAACTTGTTGCCAAATTGTTACCTCTCTAGGCCAGAGAGAGTAGGAGAAGGAGTAGTTACTTAAACTATCAAGGAAACTCTGGAGTTTGCTGCCTTGAGTGGAATGGCAGTTTTCAGTTGAAGGGACACAGTCATGAGGTGATTTTTCAGGGAGGGGGCTGGAGGAATAAATGTTTTCACCTTATTCCCCTAACCTCCTGGGATTCTTTTTTGGGCAAACCCAACCAGAAGCTGGGGGATATGAGAACCTGTTGATTTAGTCCATACAGGTCAGCATACTGAAGCAAAAAACATGGTAGGCGAGGGTAGAAGAATGGACCTGGAAAACCTCTAGCATAGTCCCCTATTATCATTTTTAGACAACTTCAGCATCTGGATTCACAACACAGCTAACATTTTGGCTCCTTAATTCCTTTACCTCTTTTTCTCAGCCAAATGGTCAATATTGTCACATCTTGGATCTATATTGTCATTAGTAAAAAGTCACCAACCTCTCAAGTCACTAACTCAGCCACATGGTCACACAATCAAACCCTGGATCTTGTCATTATTATAAAGTCACCAGCCTGGGTGCCTGGCTGACTCAGTTGGTAGAGTGTGTGGCTCTTGATCTTGGGATGGTGAGTTCAGGACCTATGTTGGAGCTTACATTTAAAAAAAAAAAAAAAAAGAAAGAAAGAAAGAAAAAAGTCACCAGCCCCCTACATCACTAACTCAGACATCTGCTCTGATCACAACCCACTCGTATAGTTTGTTGGCTTAAGGATTTAAGTAATCTCATATAATTTTATTTTTTGAAATCTATAATTTTTAATTTCTATCAAAATTTAAAGGTTACACTTTTAAAACTTAGAACATTTTAAAATAAACTTTAAAACTTTAGAAGGTTATAAAATGGAAACTTTACAAGAAAAAGGCCTAGGAGGTAAAAGAGAAGTTATGTGTAGACTTTCCTCTATGAAAGATGAGGATTTGGGCTCCCTCTGCTTGCTCTTCTATTACATATCTCTAACATAGTTTTGGTTAAGTAAATACATATCAGTTTTGGTTAAATAAATACACATTGTACATCATGTAGCTTATGTACCATGGTAATGTTTCCTGTTTTGTGCAACTTTTTTTTTCTGGTGGTAGTCATTACCTTTTCTTTCTTTCACATTTGCTTCATTTTCTGTATATCTGCAATGATTCATCCCAGACTCTATGTTAGTATGTAAATATTCTCTTAGTATGTTCAAATTGGTAATCTGTTTCCTTTTTTGGTAGGAGGAAATGTCTCCTGAGAGCTCTTCATCTTCCCTCCTCCAATTTGGCCTTGTTGTTCTCCAAGTGTGTTGCATAATTATTGTCCTGGGATCTCTGTAACACTCCTAGGGAATTCCCTTTTCTTTCTTGAGTTGGATGAATGCTCTGAATCCTGGATCCCATGACCGTTTCTTAGAGTACTCCCTCATTTGATGGATAATTGAGAAGGGAACCGTTACCCCTTCTTTCTTGTTGTGTTTCTGGTGGTCTTTTTTCTTGGACCACTTTTATCCCGAGAGCAATCCTCTGGATATAAATGAACCTGCTGGTGGCAGGTGGGAGAGTGAGCCAGAGGATGGATCTTACCACTAAGTATGTTGGCTTTAATTTAATCTATTTCAGTATGATATTCCTGTCCTTAGGTGAGTCTACTGACTAAGAGTCCAGAGTTCCTCTGCGTCAGTCTTTCCGAAGTAACTCTTGAGTCTTATGTGATGTTGGGAGGATGTTAGGGAAAGTCTTAGTCTAACTGCTTATGCAGATTTTCAACCCACTCCTTTGTTTTTTGTTCCACCTGTGCATCTGCCTTTGGATGTACCTGGTATTTGTAATTCCTCAGCCTGACTGGAATTTGCAACGTGGATCATTTTGTTCCTTGGCTTCCCCATTCTCATACTGTCCTTCCTCTGAAAAAGACCTGCTAAGACAATTAACTGATCCATTGGCTTTTTAGTTTTCACAGTTTTGTTAATCATGTTTCCATTTTTATCTTTGTGGCACTACCCCTACCCTCTCTAAAATAATCTGTTCTGGTTTTAGTGGATTTTTGGAAAGGACCTATGGGCAAACAGATGTGTTCAGTCAGTTTAATAATGTTAAGCAAATCCCTGCATTAGTTCTTGAATTTCATCAAAACCTTGTTCAGTTGACTTCTATCTAATTTCGATTACAGGGTCTATCATTCTAGTCATTTTCTTAAATATACTGTAATATCAATCCTTCACTTCTCATTTGGTAAAACTTCAGCATAAGTGTAACCAACCGCTTCTTCCTTTTCCTGTCAGCTCTAGGTGCTCTGCGTCCTCATTTTCTGAATTCTTAGGAGCCTTGATCTTTTGTCTCTCACTTGCATCTTCAGACTCCCTCTTTACTGGGCCCTTCCTGTCAGCATTCATATAGCTGTACTATTTCCAATAGTAAGCAAATGGTTTTGGGGTGGTGGCGGCGGAGAATGCTACCTTTGTTCAATTTTGTGGTTTCTTTGATTCTTTCTTACCTCTGTGCTTTTACTCTTTCCCAATCTTGTCTTATTTTATTTGTTTTTTTTTAAGATTTTATTTTATCATTTTAAGTAATCTCCACATCCACCATGGGGCTTGAATCTACAACTCTGAAATCAAGAGTCACATGCTCTACCAACTGAGCCAGCCAGGCACCCTCGCAATTTGTCTTCAAATGAAGAAACTAACCTATCTTTTCAAAGCCCAGCCTGAATTCTTTTTCCTTGAAATCTTTTATTTTTTAAGTTCTTTTTTTTTTTTTAAGTTTATTTATTTATTTGGAGAGAGAGCAGGGCTAGGGGTTGAGGGGAGGGACAGAAAGAATCCCAAGCAGGCTCTGTGCTGTCAGCAGAGAGCCCGCTGAGGGGAGAGGGGCTTGAACTTATGAACCATGAGATCAGGACCTGAGCCAAAACCAAGAGTCAAACACTTAACCTATAGAACCACCTCAGTGCCCCATTTTCCTAGAAGTCTTAGCTGATTCTCTTCACCTGAAAATCATTTATGCCTCCACTGAACACCTAGAGCATTTTATGTAATTGCATTTATAATTTTTATAATTTTTTATCTTTTTGAAAATTTGTTCCTCTTACTAGACTATAGGATCATTTTGTTTATATGATACAGTTGAGGGAATAACTTTAATGGTTATTAAGAAAGCAGCGATCAAGATGACTGACACAGAGGTTCTTAAAAATGTGTGTTGCATGAATACTGCTTATAGGCATGTCCAAAGGGATAGTTGGATATCCCATAGCCCTGGGTAATTGAAAATAAACAATATTATTCAGCCTCCTATGATGCTCTGTTTTCAGTCTTTTCATCCTTTATTTATATAAAGGTGATAAATTTGTATCACTCTCTTTTTTTATTATTTATTATCAAATATTTATTTATTTTGAGAGAGAGCTTGAGTGTGTGTGGGAGGGGAGTGGCAGAGAGAGAGAAAGGGAGAGAATCCAAAGCAGGCTTCATGCTGTCAGTGCAGAGCCTGACATGGGGCTTGATCTCATGAACTGAGAGATCATGACCTAAGCCAAAATCAAGAGTGGACACTCAACCAACTGAGCCACCCAGGCGCCCCTCCAATGTATTTTTAAAAAGGTTATTTTGAGACAGATCTTAAAGGAAGCCTATCTAACAGTGAAATATTCCGAACACTTTGTTCCCCTTTGGTAACCCAAATCAGTGGACAGTGTAGAAAGCAACAGAAGGAAAGACCATCTCTTTATACAGCTAATGAATTATGCTATGCATTTGTTATAAGTTTGTAATTTAGATTATAGAGACTACTATTACAGAGACAATCTGTGGGTCAGAGGTTACCTCAAAAATTTTAGTCTGGAAACTGAAAAGGAGTGATAAAATCGTAAAATGCCAAAGTCAGATGAAATCATGCTCTGATGGACCATGTTGACATTGCCATGTTGGTTTATCACAGATCCTTGGGATTTTTTTCTAGATATCATTATCAGGAAAGTCATGGATCATGGGATTTCACTTCAAATTTCTTTCTTAGTAGTTTTCCTCACTGGAATTTCTTGATTGTTTAGCCTAGTTAAAAAAACCAGGGTTTTTGGTTTTCCTTTTAGCATTTGCAGTTACTGACCTGTCATACAAAAATCTGGGCTTTTTTTATGCTTTTGTTCTCATCCTCCAGTTAAGTGACTCTTATAACATACTTTTGAAATAAAAACCTTCTAGAAAAGAGAAAATGTTCATCTACAAATTCTGTGACTCAATTACTTCAATAAAGATAGGACTACTCTCTGCCCTGCATTGCTGAAAACTAGAAAAACATAAACAATAAAAACTAGAGACCGTTATTCCAGAGTTTACCAATCCGGCTGTGTCATCTAATATGGTAGCCATTAGCCAGATGGCTGTTGTGGCTATTTAAATTAATTAAAATGAAATAAAAGTTAAAATCAGTTTCTTATTTGCCACATTCCAAGTCTTGGACCTTACAAATGTAGACATTTCAGGTATTGTGATGGTGTTTATTTTGGCATGGTAGTCTGTTATCTGATGGCATTCATCCATGTTTGGATTAGTTTATTTTTTGTCTTCCCAGGTCTTGGACCAGAGTTGGTGGTGTGATTCAGGATGTAAAATTATCAGGGCAGTGCTGCATATTCTAATTATAACACAGGTTTCAAAGCTTTCCAGATATTTCTTTAACATTTTTTTCGTGTTGTTTGCATTGATGTTTATAAGGGAAATGAAAAATAGATGGTATGGATTTTTATTGTGAAATATTCATAGCATAAATAACCATTTTTAAGTATACAGTTCAGTGGCATTAAGCACTTTCATGTGCAGCCATCACCACCACCCATCTCTAGAACTTTTTCGTCTTCCTAGACTAAACCTCTGTATCTATAAACGAAAATTCTCCCTTCCCTCTTCACCCAGTCCCTGATAACACCGTTCTACTTTCTGTCTCCATGAATTTGACTATTTCAGGTGCCTTATATAAGTAGAATCATATGCTATTTGTACTTTTGTGTCTTGTTTATTTCACCTTGCATAATGTCTTTAAGGTTTATTCTTGTTGTAGCTTATATCAGAATTTCATTCTGATTTTTAAATTGCAGTGAAATATACATAAGATTCATGATTTAACCATTTTATTTTATTTATTTTAAAATTTTTTTATAGTTTTTATTTATTTTTGAGACAGAGACCGAGCGGGGGAGGGGCACTGAGAGGGAGACACAGAATTTGAAACAGGCTCCAGGCTCTGAGCTGTCAGCACAGAACCCGATGCGGGGCTTGAACCCATAAACCATGAGATCATGACCTGAGCCAAAGTTGAACGCTTAACTGACTGAGCCACCCTGGTGCCGCTAACCATATCAAAGTGTACAATTCAGTGGGTTTAAGTATATTAATGTTGTGCATCCATCGCCAACATCCATCTCCAAACTTTTTCATCTTGTAAAACTGAAGCTCTACTTATTAAAGTTAACTCCCCATATTCCCTTCCCTCCACCCCCAGCCCCTAGCAACCTGCTTTCTTTCTCTGAATTTCACTACTTGAGGTACCTCATATGAATGGAATTATACAGTATTTGAACTTTTGTGACTGACTTACTCACTTAGCATAATGTCCTCAAGGTTCATCCATGGTTCATCCATCCGTGTCAGAATTTCATCCTGTTTTAAGGCTGTATAATATTTTATGTACCACATTTTGTTTATCCACTCATCTGTCAATGAAAGCTGGGGTGCTTCTACCTTTTGGCTGTTGCAAATAATGCTGTTATGACCATGGGTGTACAAATACCTTTTGGAGTCCCTGCTTTCAGTTTTTTTTGAGTATATATCCAGAAAGGGAATTGCTGGGTCATATGGTAATTCTGTTTTTTGTAGGTTTTTTTGAGGAACCGCCATACTGTTTTCCAGATTTTATAGAATTTTAAGCTCTGTTGAATTTAAAAACATTTAATTTATAGGAAGTTGAGATTGCTCAGATTACCTCTCCTGTATTTTTTTAGCTTGCACCCTGGTACTGAAATACTACCAGAGAGTGTTTTACTGCTGTGCAAGTGAAGTCTCAGAAGCTTTATTTCTCCTTAATTGGGAATTCATAGTGTGGCTAACGGGGATAATTTTGTAGTGTTTGATATGTAGAACTCCTTAAAAATACTGACTTAGGGGCCCCTGGGTGGCTCAGTCAAGCATCAGACTTCGGCTCAGGTCATGATCTCGGGGTTCATGGGTTCAGGCAACATGTCGGGCTCTGTGTTGACAGCTCAGAGCCTAGAGCCTGCTTTGGATTCTGTGTCTCCCCCCTCTCTCTGCTCCTCCCCCACTTGTGCTCTCTCTCTCTCAGAAATAATAAACATTAAAAAAAAAAAAAAGAAAAGTCACTTAAAAATACTCATTTAATTTTCCTTTCTTGTAGAGTTTCCAAAATGACTATATTATGAAACATATGTTTTTTCTTTTGGTAAGAAATTTTCTGTTAATGGAGTTTACATTATGTTTTTTTAACCTATTTTTTTCTCAAGCCCATAGTCCAGTTTTTTTAAGTTTTTCCTCTGTCTTCATTGTTTCCTTGTATTTTCTTTCTCATCCATAGTATAATCCTGTTAAATAGCCTACAAACAGAAGAATATACTTGGAATGAGACCTGAAAATATACATGTTTTTTTATATAAGGATTCAGAGTTTTCTAACACTTCAGTGCATTTTTTTAACAATATTTTAAGCTAGACATTTCACATTCCTGTAAGATTGAAAAAGTTGAATCTTCAGCACGGTGTTAACATATATGCTTAATATGTCTGATAATCTCATTCTTCTGGTTTATATGAGTTATAAAACTTGTTCAGATGAGCAGGATTAGAGACCAGCCATTAAAGGAAATATACTTCTCTATTTTTGGCTTTCAGGAAGTACTTACATTGGCTTTGCTTCAAATGGTTTCAAGCTTGGCATTTTCTACTTTTAATATAGGACTGCCTGGTATAATTAGTAAGGCCCACAGCAAGGTGATTACCAATGCATACTTCAGTCACTGCCAACCCAAGTTGGTTTTATGAAGCCAGATTTGTTTATCTTTTTTCAGGGCCATTCTTGGGGTTAAAATTCATGTACATAGATTATTAAGGATTTTAAAGTTGGATAGGGATTTTTTACACTTGTCATGAAAACATTTTGGCAAGATTTCTCAGTACCATATTATGCATGACTGACAGCCACAAATTTGAGCCAAATTTCATTTGGCAGAGTTTATTATGACTTAGGATTGTTTTAAAATGCTTATCCCAGAGACATGGAGATATCCGAAATGGAGGAGGCCACAGGGTGCAGTGCTGTCATTTGATCTTACTGATTCCTTTCATTGAAATCCAGATGGAACAGTGCATATGGGTGCTAGTCTAAAAGCTGACTTAAGAGTGGGTGCTTCTTGTGAAATTTAAATAGCTTATGTTTGTTTGGTTTTGGTTTGTTTGTTTTTTTGCTTATGATCTTTAAAATAATTATTTTTGGCTAGGAGTTTTCCCTTCCATAAGGGAAACAACATCTCCCTTTTAATTATTTACTCAGTTATTATGGAGATGGCTGTTATTTTTTTTTAATAGTTTATTGTCAAATTAGTTTCCATATAACACCCAGTGCTTCTCCCCTCAAGTGCCCCCCACCATGACCATCACCCCCTTCCCCCCCCTCCCCCTTCAGTCCATGGTTCGTCTCCAGTATTCAGTAGTCTCCCTTG
>PJEM01017862.1:5178-20627 GCA_004023845.1 Helogale parvula
CCCCCCCCCCCCCCCCCGTAGAAAGGGGCTGTGCCTGCAGGGCTCAGGATTCTGGGACACGCTGCCTTTTTACAGACGCGTTGTCCGGACACCCACTCGGGTCTGCTTCTTTTTTTCCTTCTCTTAACTGACTGCATGAAGAGCTAGCAAGAGCTTTCATATTCCCAGCTGGGGGATGAAAATTTCATATCAACATGGAAGCTTCTGGCCTCCAGTCAGCCCAGAAGTCCCCCTGATTTGGGGCACCCAGAGGCTCCTTCAGGCTCCTTGGACAGGGCCAGGCTCGGCCCGGCACCAGCAAGGCATCGCTCACCCCCAGAATCGGCGCACTGGCGCTGTGTGTGCAGGTCACCGGAGGGAGGGACTGCGGAGCCGGACTTCTGCCTGTGTGTGTGGCTTTCTGGTAGAATGTGAGTCATGCAGGAAGCATGTAGCTAAACACGGAGGGTATGATTTAAATGCAGTGGGCACATTTTTAGCCAGAAATTCGAGTTCTGAGTCAAGAGCTAATAAGAAGACTTACGTATTAAACATCATCGAAATAATTAAGAGTCCACTTAAGCAGTGTTTTTCTTTACAAAGTTTAGGAGAAATTAAAGTCTGAAGTTTCTCAAGACAAACTGAAGCAAACAATGTGTTCTCCAAACCATCTCTCAGCTGCCACTGTGGTGGTGGTGCCACCAAGTCAGCTCTGTGGTCATCCTGTAGCCTGATCCCGTTTGTGAGACGGGAGCAGCCTGGCTTGCTATCTGAAGCTCCCCTGATGCCTTTAGCAAGGTGCTGCTCCCAAGGGACCTGCCTCTCCTGAATCAGCGACACCCCAGGGGAGGCCAGGCCAGACCTCTCTGCCCCAAAGCTGCCCCCGGGGTCCTGGGCCCGCCTAGACCTCCCACCAGTCCCACCTGGCAAAACTGAGTGACGGCAGCGTTGGGCCGATTGGGAAGCCGGTGTGGGGAGCGCTGGGTGACAGTGGTGCCCTCCTGTACTTGGGCGGCTGGTTCCCGGCTTTTCCTTTTTCACGTGAGCAGCTCTGGCAGCAACACTGTTAGACCCACTTGGCAGGTGTAAAAAGACTGTACTTCACTTACTCCTCGGCTTCAGGGTTCTGTCCCGTGAGAGTGTGTCCTTCGTAGCACAAGGAGTTTACCCAATTCTAACCAATTATCATTCATGAAACTTAAAAATATAACTTGAGGGGCGCCTGAGTGGCTCAGTCGGTTAAGCATCTGACTCCAGCTCGGGTCATGATCTCGCGGTTCATGGGTTCAAGCCCCACATCGGGCTGTGTGCTGACAGCTCAGAGCCTGGAGCTGCTTACGATTCTGTGTCTCCCTCTCTCTCTGACCCTCCTCTCCTTGCACTCTCTCTCTCTATCTCTCAAAAATAAATAAAAAAACATTTAAAAAAGTTTTTAATATATAATTTGAAACAGACTAACCTATACTGATCTTCATTTGCTCATTTAAAAGGAGCCTCACAAAGCAGTGTCCGACAGCCGTGCAGACCAGGCAGACCTTCAGCGTGTTAGAGAGGGTGGTTCCGTAGCAGATTTCTCTAAAACCTACGACTAGGGAGAGAGGAGGCTTTATTAATGTCTGTTTCTCTGTTAAACCCGGAAGCCACGGATTTTGGATTTAACATCAAAGTTTATTCTTGTTGCTGTGTGGGTGTTACAGTGTCAGAATACAGAAACATTTGTTATCTGTGTACAGATAGGCTTCCAGCAAATTAGAAATAAGGATAATAAACCACAGGAATCTGGAAGTGAGTCACACAAACTCTGCTCTTTTTCTCTGAGAAGAATTCATCTCACTTCCTGGTAAGATACCACTAATGAGGTCTGTGACTTTCATTAAATGGTTCATTTTCTTTAACTCAAAGGCTTTTCCTTTCTAAATAAAAACTAATCTCATTTTAAGTCTCTAATCCTTAGTTTTGTCCTGTTTGGGTCCCAAAAGCATCTAAAAGCATCGGTCTGCAAGCACATGCTCATGTCCCTTTCTTGAGCACAGATTCTTCTCAGGACAGTTTGGTTCGGGGTGTGTGTGCTCCCGGAGCCGCACTGGACTAGCTTTTCACCCTCGAGGAACTACACGGGATTTAGTTTTGCTCAGTGCACTTTGTGTTGAGAGAAACCAAAAGCACACCCCCAGGTCCCCGGAACAGCAGCGTGGGGTCCGGAGCCTCGCCTGGGGATCCCTTCTTTTGACCAAGTTCTAAAAACTGGATTATCTGATTTTCCAGTTGGTGACACATCAGAACCAGAAAAAAGGGTGACAGCTTGACAGTGAAGGAAGAGACAAAATCGAAAAGGAATCAGAGACTGAGAGCCAGGAGCTCCGGGGCCTCGTCGCTCCAGCAGCGCCTCCGCATTTCCTGTGTGCGCCCCTGCCCCTGCGCCGCCCCTCCTCCTTGCCTTGTGCGCCCCGCCCCCTCACCCCTGGTCTTTGGGTCCTCGTGAAGTCTCTGTCCCCCCGCCCCGGGACTCCGCGGAGGCGGAGGGAAGGGGACCTGGGCGAGGGGCGGGGCTCCGCGTGGACCCCGCCCTGCCGCGCACCTGCCGCTATGGGCCCCAGTGCGTCTCCGGCGTCCGGCAGCTCGGCCGCCCGCTGGTGCGCGCAACCCGTGCGCCCTCTGCCGGGGCCTGTGCCTGAGCTTCCGCCACCCGCAGTGACCTCACCGGCGGAGGAATGCAGAGAATACCGAGCAGGCTAGGCCTCTTGGATCTATTGCGTTTGGTTCCAGGAATTCTAAATTTGCTGCGGGCCTGCCTCCGCTGTTTTCTGTGCCTCATTCAATCAGAGCCGGTCCCAGGCATAAGTAATCAAAGAAACAGTTGTTACTTAAATTGAAGCCAGCCCTCCACTCTTTATCAGTTAGACCAGGGATTGGCAAACTGGCTCAGGGGCCCAGATCTGTTCTGCTGCCCCGTTTTGTAAGTATTATTGGCACACCTCCATGCCCGTGGTTGTGGCTGTTTTTGTAAACGGCAGAGCTTGGTACCGGTGACACAGACACTATGGCTGGAGAAGCCTAGAAAGTCAGTGTCTGGCCCTTTCCAGAAAGCGCTTGCCCGCCCCCGAGCGAGGCCGTGGTGTGGTTAATTCGCCAGCAGCGGCTGGAATGTCAATGAGGTTGGTCCACGTTCTCTGTGCCAGCAAGTGGCCTGCAACACTAAGGAACCTTCCAGAGACTGAGCTCTGGGGCAGGTGGGAGTGTTAGCACCGCTTCCCACGAGGGACGGCGAGGGCAGGCCCCTGCCGGTCGGCCTGTTTCCATCACCTTGGCAACCACCCCTCACGCTGCCCTCAAGCAGCGCTCACGCTAGAAGGTTCAGCTGTGTGTCCTCGTGCGGCGTGCCCTCACCTCCACCAGGCAGGCCAGCGGCCCTGGTGGCTGGTTCGTTCTGTCTCCCTCCTCCCTCGGCATGGCACCCGTGGCCCCGGAGCAGTGGCTTTCGGCCCGCAGGCTGCGGTCCGGTGGGGCCGCGGGTGTGCACGTCTGAGAACCTCAGGGAGAGGGCAGGGGTCTTCGCACACCACAGGGGCCTCCCCCCGTCCTCCCCACGTGGGTGCTGCCCTCAGGGGTCTCTGAGCGTCTGCGGCAGTAATCTGTGATGTGCGTTCAGGTGGATGGAAACATTTCCTAAGAAGACACTTTCCCTAGAAATTTTAAGATTTCATTGGTTTCTCCCAGCCCTCACTTGCCCTTTAAAAGGCCAAGGTTACTCAGCAAACCTGTTTCTCTCCCTCATGTGCTTTAACTTATGTCAGCGACGCGGCCAAGCAGGCGTCCGTGCGTCAGCAGTAAACGTGGTCACCTGCCGTCCTGTTCGCTGACCCCAGACCCTGTGGCCACTGTGGCCAAGGCAGGTGCACGTTAGTAATTACAGAATCGTAAAAGCAGAAAAGAAAAACCAGTGCAGGGTCTGTTGTGGGTCATTTAAAGGGTTCAGGGAGCGCGCCTGCAGGGGGCCGGCGTCCTGGCTGGGATGGGCAGGCGCCAGAGGGAGACGGGCCACCACGGCGAACAGCCTTCCCTCTGGAAGAAAGAGACACGTGCGGGGGAAGCCCCCACCTTGCCCCTCCTGCAGGTTCGTGCTGTTGGTCTTACCTTGGCCTTCTTGCGAAGAAGGAAACTTCCTGGGCGTCTTCTGTGTGTTTTCAAATGGCCCTTTCCTGTCTGCAGCTCCGTGGAGGTAACGCACGAGCCAGAAACGGTCTCGCTGAGGGTCACGTGTGCCCCAGCCTGGAGAACGAGGGCAGGCAGGGCCTTGAAGTAAGCGGGCCGATGCGCATTAGGCTGCGCCCCGCTTGCGCCGTCAGACGCTCGGATCCGGTGCGGCGCTGGCGCCCGGCTCTCAGGTACTGCTGAGCGTGGGTCACGGAGGCTGAGACAGAGTGCAGCCTCTCGGGTGTGGGTTGTGGGAGACGACGGCGCCCTTGACAGGTAATGGGCGGCTGTTGGAAGCCACAGCGAAGAGCTCGGTCAGCCAGTTTGTCCTTGGGATTTTGAAAACAGCTTGTTCTGAGGGGACCAGGCTTGGGCCTTCTGTGCTCTTTGTGTCCCGTCAACCTTTCGGGTGGTATGAAGGGTTGCCTGGTGTGGCCCCGAGCCCTGGACACCTTGCGGGCACCTGGGGGCCCCTCCCAGGCTCCCGACGAGCACGACGCGGTTTCCGGAGCCCGTCCTCCCGCGTCCGCAGCCCCAGCGCCGCGCGAGCCCGGCTGACGGCCTGACGCAGCACACAAGGCCGGCACTCGTTTCGTTAGCGTTTTCTGTCCTCCCTCCGTGGCAGCCCGGCGTCCAGAGTTCACGGGAGCCCGGCACGGACGTCTCCTGGCTCCGGCCGCACTGATGGTCATGCTGAGTGTGTTTGGTTTTTCTAATCAACGCAGATTTATTCACGGCATGCAGCTCTGGGGGTCGGAGGTCGAGGTCAAGGTGTGGGCAGGGCTGGACCCTCCTGATTCCTTCTGTTTCCAGATCTGGAGCTGCCGCTTCAGTCTGACCTGTGTACACGGTCACCTCTCTTTTCCTCTCTCGTTAAAGAAATCTTTTTAAATTGTGGTGGAACATATGTCACACGGCTTGGCACTTCAGACAGGCCACCGTTCGGGCCCTCCCAGAAACTGTCCCTGCCCAGTATGGACCCCCCAGCCCCCGGCAACTTCTGTCTCTAAGATTTGCCTCTCCCAGATGTGTCATGTGAGTGGGACCATACGATATTTGTCCTTTTGTGTTTGAGTTTCTCACGTAACAGTGTTTTTAGGTCTGCCCGTGTTATACGGTGTCTGAATTTTCTTTTTATAGCTGAGTGC
This sequence comes from Helogale parvula, assembly GCA_004023845.1. Taxonomy (NCBI): domain Eukaryota; kingdom Metazoa; phylum Chordata; class Mammalia; order Carnivora; family Herpestidae; genus Helogale; species Helogale parvula. The sequence continues at coordinate 10,500 of PJEM01017862.1, forward strand.
TCCACTCCGCTGTGCGCCCATCGTGTATCCCACATTCTGTTTATATGTTCGTATTTTGATAGACACCGGGTTATTTCCAGCCTTCGGCTGCCGTGAACATTGCACCACGCTGAGTCCCTGTTTGATTCTGTTGGGCAGACCGTGTGGAGTCTCGAGCTCCCATGACTATTCCATGAACATTTTGAGGAACTTCCAAACTTTCCCACGGCTGCCGCCCCATGTTACGTCCCTACCCGCAGGGTGCGAGGCGTCCGGTTTTCTACTTCCTGTCAACACTTGCTACTTTCTGGTTTGCTTCCCGTCTAACGAGTGTGGAGTGGTGTCTCACGCATCCGCGACTGGTGATGTGGAGCATCTTCTCAAGTCCCTGTTGGCCACCTTGGTGTCGTCCTGGGACATGTGTTTTCGAGTCCTTTGACCATTTTTAAAGTTGGGTTGCTTGTCCTTCATTGAATGCTAGGAGCTCTTTATATATTCTGGACCCTAGACCCTTACCAGGTGTGGAATTTGCAGGTATCTCCTTTCATTCTGCGCAGTATCTATTCACTCTCCTCACAGTCATTTGAAGCAGAGAAGCTTTTGCATTTTTTTATTTTTTACATTTATTTATTTTTGAGAGACAGAGATAGAGCACGAATGGGATAGGGGCAGAGAGAGGAGACACAGAACCCAAAGCAGGCTCCAGGCTCTGGTAAGCGGTCAGCACAGAGCCCAACACGGGGCCTGAACCCGTGAACCACGAGATCGACCTACTGAGCCCCCCAGGCGCCCCAAAGCAGAGAAGCTTCTAATTGTGGTGAACTCCAACTTACGCATTTTCTTAGGTTAGGTTCTTAGCTCTTGGTTAGATTAGGTTCTTAGCTCTTGGTGTCACGTCAGGAAACCCTGGCTTAGTCCAAGGTCACAAGATGCTTCTTTCCAAGAGTGTTACAGTTCCGGCTCTTCCATTTGGATCCGTCATCCGTGTTGAGTTCATTTTGTAGATGTATTAGGGGAGGTCCCACTTCGTCATCTGCATGTGGACACCCAGCTCTCAACACCGGACAGGCGTGGCAGCCTCGCTAAAACTCGGCGGACCATTTCCAAGCGTTTGTTTCTGGGCTCTGTTCGTTCTGCTGGGCTCTGTCTGCATGTCAACACCACACTGAGGTTTGTGCTGAGTTTTGAAACTTGCTTCTTCACTGGAAGTGTGAGTCCTCCAACTGTGTCCTTGCTTTTCACCTGTTCTGGTGGGGCTCCTGGGTGGCCCAGTTGGTTAAGTGTCCGACTTCAGCTCAGGTCATGATGTCACAGTTCGTGGGTTCAAGCCCCACGTCAGGCTCTGTGCTGACAGCTTGGATTTGGTGTCTCCTCTCTCTCAGGCTGTGTTGTTTTCGGACAGGATGCCAGTTCCAAGGAGGGGTGATGGTGGGGAGTGCAGCCCCGGACACAGGAGCCCCTCAAAGGGCATCTCTGTCTGTGTCCCTTGCAGGGTGAGATAAATGTCACCAGACACTTGGGAAACCGCTGTCTTGTTCCAGTAGGATTGGTGGTGGGAGGGGTTGGCGAAACGGCGATCGTGTGACGCTTTAAGAAACGCCTGGAAAGAAGCAGCCCCGAAAACGTACAGGTGTCCTGCCCGTGGCAGCCGCCCACGACCTGAAATGATCCACATCAGGTGGGTGTTCAGGACATCTCTGTGTTGCGGGAGGTGGTGATGTGTGAGACACGGAAGTTTGTCTAACTGGGCTTTGGGGCGCGTTCAGAGAAAACACCCCCCTCCCTTCCCGCAAGGGGAGTTTGGAAAGATGAATCTGGAGGTCAAAGCACAGAGACAACCATTGTGCAGAATACCAGGAGGAATGAGGCCTCAGTCGGAGCCCCCCCAGGGAGAGGGCAGGGCAGGGCTCGGCCTGCCGGCTTCCTCCTCGTCTTGGGCACATGTAGAGGGAGGGGGAGCCTCCTTGAGGCCTGGCAGCAAGCCTCTCTTCCTGTCGTCCTGCAGTCGTACTGAGATGTGTTTCTTTCGGACTCTGGAAACCTCCCTTGCGAGATCTGTGTGCCTGACGGACACATGTGAGCGTTTTCATATCACATCTTTCAAAGGGGACGTTTCCAGTTTTGATGAAATACAGCCTATTAATATTTCCTTTTTAGTTTGCAAAATTGTGCCCAATTTTATAAAACTTGACTATCCTCAGGTCGCAAGTGTTTTCTTCGTGTTTCTTCTAGAGGTTTGGATTCTAGTACCTGTGTTTAGTAAGGTCTGCCGTCCACTCTGAGTCACAGTTTGTATGTGGTTTGAGGCCAGGGTTGGTCTGTTGGTCCTGGGTCCTGGGACCTTTTGCTGAACTCCCCGTGTCATGTCCCTGCTTTTGTGGATACTGTCTTCTCTGCGTGTCAGTTGTCCTGCGTGGAGCTGGCGTGGTGCTGAGTCGTGGTGGGAACGGGCTTCAGGCTGTGCTCCCAACCCAGAGACAGGCCCTTCGGATGCCACCCGCAGACAAGATGTCGGCCGTTATCAGGATGAGGATTCTGAGCGGTTGTACCTTGACTGGGTGTCAGATTCTGTCAGATGCCTTTTCAGTGTCGACTAAAATGACTGTATGGGTTTTTTTCCTTTTTGACGATAATGGGGTAAATTACTCTGATTGATTTTCAAATATTAAACCAAACTTGAATGCGTAGGATAAACACCGCTTTGTCAAGATGTGTGTGTGTGTGTGTGTGTGTGTGTGTGTGTGTGTGTGTGTCCGGTTGGTAATAATCTGTTAAGGATTCGTGCATCTCTGTCCATAATGGACATTGCTGTGTGGTTTACTTGTGGCATATTTATCTGGTTTGGGTATCAGTCTATCAAGTTAATGCTGACCTTCTAAGATGGATTGAAATATGTACTTTGTTTCATGAAGGAGTTTGTGTAAGACTGGTATTCTCTCTTGCTTTAAAGTTCTGTGGAATGCGCCAGTGATGGTTCTGAATTATGAATTCCGGTTTTTAATAGATACCGGGCTGCTTAGATTTCTATTTCTTCCTAATCTGCATCTTCTGAGGGATTTGCCCATTTTATCTAAGTCATTTAATTTATTGGCACAACTGTGTTAATTCCCTTATTCACACCCGCAGGTCCTGTGATTTCCTGTCTCTCATCCCTCCTGTGGGTCATGTGTGCCCTGCATCTTTTGTTCGGACCGTGGAAGTCAGAGACATCGATTTTGTTGACTCTTTTCAAATAACGAGCTTTGTCTCTGTTGGTGTTCGTGTCGCCCCTTTTCCGTTTCATTGATTTCCGTCTGCCCTGAGCCTGTTATGTGTTTTCTTCTATTTCCTTGGGGTTCACTTTGCTCTTTTTCTTAAGGTGGGAGCTTGGATCGTCGATCTGAGACCTTCCTCTTTCTTGCCCAAGCGTTTCACACTACCAATTTTCTCTCTTCTGGCTGCAACCCACAGTTTTGATATGTTGCTTTTTCATTTGATTCAAAATATTTTCTAGTTTTATTGTGATATCTTCTTTTTGACCCATGGGAAATTTAGAAGTATGTTGTTTTAGTTTCCGAATAGTTGCGGTCCTGCCCGGGGCCCCGCCAGGCTGGCTGCCCTTCACAGCAGCGCCTCGAGGGGGTCAGAGCGCATGGGCCCCACACACGGCGCTTGCACTGCTTCAGCGGAGGCCTGCCCGCCAGACCGGCTTCCAGAACTCCTTGCCTGCCCCGCCCCAAGAGCCCACGAACAGGGGCACCCCGCCCCTCCCCCGCCCCCGGAGCCCACGCACAGCGGGCACGCCTGCCCCTCCCCCGCCCCCAGAGCCCACAAACATAGGGCACGCCTGCCCCGCCCCCACCCCCGGAGCCCACGCACAGCGGGCACGCCTGCCCCGCCCCCACCCCCGGAGCCCACGCACAGCGGGCACGCCTGCCCCTGGCCTGACTGCGGCCCATTCTGCTGAGGCCCCGCCCCTCTCGCCACAGTGACCACCGTCCCCAGTCAGTCTTTGGCATGTGTTTCCTTCTTATTTCACAGGCCTGCATCACTAAAGAACGGACTGGATTGCTTTTTAGACAGATACTAAGTTTTAGCCAATAGAAACGTAACGTGAGCCGTAAGTGCAAACCAAACCAGAGTCTGAAATTTTTTAGTAGTCATGTTAAGAAGGTATAAAGAAGCAGATGAATTTAATTGTAATTTACTTAATCTAGCATACACAAAATAGCATCGTTTCAATGTGTGATCAACGGAAGACCGTGGGTGAGAGACTTCACGCTCTTTTCTTCCTACCAAGTCTTCGGAATCCGGGGTGTATTCTGCTCCGAGGCGGGTCCGCGGGCCGGCTCCGTCGTCCCCGTAGCCCGAGTGCTGCTCAGCCCCGCGGCGGGGGAGACAGCGCCCCTTCAGGCCGTGGCTGCGGCCCGCGGGCCGGAAAGCGCCTGTGGATTTCTGCCAAGTAGGGGCTGAAGACAGGAAGCTCGGGCTTTGCCCTGTCCGCATTCACAGCTAGCAGGGTGACAGCCGGGGACGATCCGGGGCACATGTCTTGGGGCTGCTGTTTTCGGCTCGGTCAACACTGCTGGCGTTCAGGAGCCCTCCTGCGGGGTCCGGCAGTGGGGAGACCCTGGGCCCCGGGGCCCCCGAGCCTGGGGTGCAGAGAGCCGGGCGCGCAGTCACTGGTCCCGCGGGCCGCACAGGCTGCCTCGGGGCGCAGCTCCCCGGCCACGGCCCCGCTGCTCCGATTTCTGTCACCAGAGATTTCAGTGCCTGTCTTTAGGGTTTGCGTAAATGGAGTCCTGCCTTCGCTCTGTGAAAGCTGTTGGTGTCTGTTCACGTTGTTGCCTGCCTGCAGCTTGTCCTCGGACTGCCGGGGACCGTCCCTTTGCGCGGCCTGTTCTCTAACTGCCGGGGACCGTCCCTTGCCTGGCCTGTTCTCTAACTGCCGGGGACCGTCCCTTTGCCTGGCCTGTTCTCTAACTGCCGGGGACCGTCCCTTTGCCTGGCCTGTTCTCTAACTGCCGGGGACCGTCCCTTTGCGCGGCTGCCGCACGGAGTCCATCACTCACTGTTGCAGAACGTTGGGTTGCTTCAGTTTTTTCTGTCGTGCCTAAAGCTGCTTTGAACATTCACAGACAGATTTATTTTGTTTTGGTTTTTTTTTTTTTAACTTTTGTTTATCTTGAGAGAGACAAAGACAGCGTGAGTGGGGGAGAGGGAGAGAGAGAGAATACCAAGTAGGCTCCATACTGTCCGTGCAGAGCCCACTGTGGGGCTCGAACCCATGAGCTCATGGACAGGTTTTGTGTGGACGTACGTTTATATTTTCTGGGACACTAGGAGTGGAAGGCCTGCGGGCAGTCTGAGCGGCCGCTCGCTGCTTGCAAAGCGGGTATGTGTCCACTGTCCCTTCCTCGGTGTGAAGATTCTGCTCCATGTTGCCGGTTTTGGCATTCGCGGGGCTGCACTGGGTCGCATTACGTTTCAGCCTCCCTGCCCCTGGCATCCAGCTGACTAGATGCCGGTAGCACCCGCCCCAGGGGTGACCAGATGTTTCCAAATGTCCCCCTGGACATGTTGCCTTACATGGAAGAAGGGTCCCGGTAGCTGGGACTAAGGATTTTGAGACGGGAGGCCATCCTGGGCGGTGCAGGCGGCCCTGAGCGCACCATGAGTGTCCGTACAAGAGGTAGGCAGGGGGTCACCAGGCCGGGCCAGGAAGGGGGCCAGGGGGCACGCGGCTGTTTGAAGATGTCAGTCCTCCCCAGACTGACCCGGACGGACACTGACACAACCCCGTCAGCACCACGGGAGTATTTGTAGAAGAAATCGGCCAAAATTTGTTGGAAACGCAAAGATTTAGAAAAGCCAAAACACACCCAGACAAGGGCACAGTTGTGGGCCAGCGCTACCTGACTCCAAGGCCGCTGGCACCAGCACGAGGAGGGACAGAGGCAGGGCCAGCACCGCTCGGTGGAAAGAGGGCGTCAGGATGCTGGCGCGTCCGAGTCAGTGGGAAAGAGGACACTGGGATGTCCGCACTTCCATGCACAATAAAACTGAACTTGAGAAGACTTAGGCCGAGATTCCCACGTTGAGACCCCGGCCCCCAACGTGACAGAGTTGGGGGGCCTTTGGGAGGTGACTGGGTTAGAGGGGGTGATGGGGGTGAGGCCCCTGTGATGGGACCAGTGCCCCGCTCAGGGAGGACCTGCTGCTGTGTGAGCCCGCCCCGTCCGCGGTGCTGTTGCAGCAGCCGGTGCCCACAGAGATCACTGCCGTTGAGCAGGGCCCGTTTGTATCAGCCGCACGGAACCCTGGGTCTCAAAGCCTGGGAGCCAGCTGTATGTCGGTGGTTAGAGTCCGTGGGCATCAGGAGAGCACGTGTGTCTGGGCGGCACCTGTGATTGGAAACGTGGGGAGTCTTGGGTCCTTGGGAGTTTTGCTCAGGGGGGCTTTGCCATTCTGGGGCCTCTGCGTTCCCATGGGACTTTCGGGATCGGTTTATCATTTGCTACAACAACAAAAACAGCTGGGATTTTGATGGGGATTATGTTGATTTTGTAGATTAATTGAGAAGAATTGCCATCTTAGTATTTACTTCTTTTATTTGGGTCTTTGTTTCAAAGACATTTTATAATTTTCAGTGTATAAGTCGTGCCGTTTGTTACATTTATCCTGAGTATCTTTTTGATGCTGTTGTAAATAAAACTGTTTTCTTAATTTCCTTTTTGGATTGTTCATTATAAGTGCATAGAAATATAGTTGAATTTGTCTGTGAACCTTGTATGCTGGAACTTTGCTGAACTAGCTCATTAGTACGAGGGTGACTGTGTTTGCATTGCTCTTGGGTTTTCTACTTATCAGATGGTATCATCTGAAAATTGAGACCGTTTTCTTCATTTTCAAACTAGAAATAAAATGCCTTTTATTTCTCTTATTTCCTAATTGTTCTGCTTAGAACTTCCAGCACAATATTGAATAGTGGTGAGCGTATATATTCTTATCTTATTCTTGATCTTCAGGGGAAAATGTTTAGTGTTTCACTATGCTTTTTTTTTTTAGTTTATTTTGAGAGAGAGAGAAAGTGGGTGGGAGGAGCAGGGAGAGGGAGAGAGAGGGAATGCCAAGCCAGCACCGCGCTGAGCACAGAGCCCAACTCGGAGCAACTGTGAGATCATGACCTGAGCCGAAATCATGAGTTGGATGCTTAACCAACTGAGCCACCAGGCGCCCCTTTAGCCTGACTGGTTTGTCGTGAAAAGGTGCTGGGTTTTGTCAAATGCTTTTTCTGCATCTTCAAGAGATGACTGTTAATGGGGTGTAGCACATCACCTGTGTTTTCATGGTCGTGGGGTTATTTCTAGAGAGTGTTTTGTAAGCCGTGGGAAAGCGACGCTCTGGCCTCCGGGCTGTCGGGTGTGACCGCGCTGAGAGCGGAGCCCCGCGGTGCCCCGAGCCGGGTAGGACACAGGCCGCTGTAACCGCCTAGCAGTCCTCGAAAAGGCTCGTCTCCCCGCACGGGTTCCCGTAGACCCCGGCGTGTGTCCGGTCTGCGTCTGGAGGCCCTTCGTGGTTTTCTCCCACGCTCTCTCCCTGACGCTGATCCCCGGCGCACGCGCCATCGAGGCCGAGTGCCGTCTGCTGCCGCTTCGCCAGTGGGGGCCACCGCGCACGTCCGCTCAGGTTCGGCGTCTCTGGGGACTGTTTCTCCAGCGTGGCCACATACGCTGAACTAACCTTGCAATCCTGGGATAAATTCCTCCTGGTCGTGGTGTGGGGTCCTTTTTCTGGAATGTTGGGACTCCATTCAGTAGTTTTTTCTTGAAGATTTTTCCCGCTATAGTCATAAAGGATCTTGGTGTGTAGTTTTGTGATATATTTGACTGGCTTTGGTGTCGGGATAACGCTGGCCTCCCAGAATGACTCAGGAAGTGTCCGCCACCCTTTCCTGTTGTTTGGAAGACTTTGTGAAGGATTGATACTAAATTGGTAAACATTTGATGGAATTACCGGTGAAGCTCTCTGGACCTGGGCTGTGGCTTGGAGTTTTTTTAACTAGTTTTTCAATCTCTTACTTGTTGTAGATCTACTCGTAGTTTCTGTTTCTTCTTTAGTCGGTTTCGGTGACTCGTGTCTTTCTCGGAGTCTCTCCGTTCCACCCACACTTTTTCCCCTTCCAGCTTTTCTTGTTGTGATTAAAAAGCAGCATATTTATGTTTTGTTCTCACGTGAAGCGTCACCGCCAGGCAGAAGCAGGGGCCTCCTTGCTGAGCGCAGTCAGTGGCGTTAGCCTGGGGACAGGACCCCCAGTGGGGCCACTGCTTCTGGTGGCCCCTCTCCCCCCATCTGCTGGCCTTGGGCCCCAGACACTGCGATGTGGCCGTGGAGCCCCGTTCTGACTTGGACTGTGTGGAAGATAGTTGTCAGTTGTCTGGCACAAGGTGTCCTTCCCTGATGACGGTGTCACTGTCATTGCTTCTAGGTGTTCACCTCCAACGGCCCCACCGTGATCCAGCCCACCTGGCTCTGCTCTCGAGCATGGTTTGCCCACGTGGGCCCGTTTGACGAGGGCGGGCAGGTAGGTGTGCGCCCCGTGCGGAGCCCTCCTCTGGGGTAACCCCCTGGGGTGCAAAGTCCCTGAATCCCAGCCCTCCCCACGTGTGGGCGCTGTGCCCTCTTGCCCTCTCTGGGGATCCAGGGATTACGGAAAGGCCTTCCATGAAGGCCTTCCCGCACTCCTGCCGGCCAGGCTCAGTGTGCCCGAGAGCGTCTGAGGCCCTGGCGCCACCCGGGATGTCTGTGTGAAGGCTGTGGGCGCCAGGGCCTCCGTGCCCGCCTCACTCCTGCCCTGGCGCGGGCCGCGGGCTGCCCCATCCCGGCTTACAAGCTGTTGGTGGGAGCTCACAGGCTGCGGACAGGGTCCGTGTGCTGCCTCCCGATGCCCGTGGCACAGGGCCAGGGGGTCGTGGCACACTGTCGAACCTGGGCTGGGTTCTGCCTCTAAATGCCCTCCTGCCCGTGGGGCCCCACCTGCAGAACTTGGTGCCCACTGGTCTCTGGCGTCTGCCCCAGAAATGGGGACCCAGCCTCCACCCTTGCTCTCTCTGCCCCCACCCTCAGACAGTCGTATGGCTAATACAGCTATACGTAATTAAGAAGGAAATCTTAGGGTCAGTTTGTGTATTTTTCCTTAAACTTCCCTTACATTTGGCTGTGAGAATGCAAGGTCTGGTCTTCATGGTGGAAGAGGGTGGGCTGGGCACAGGAAGGACTCATCTTTGATGAGAACGCCCCACACACACTGCTGGGCTTGGGGCAGGAGGGCGCCTGGACGTGCGGATGCTGGCAGAGTCTTGGCCACCGGGTTCTTGGGAGTCTGGAGACCCCAGGGTGGAAGGCAGGGGCAGTGACCAGGCCCAGGAGCCACCGCCTGCCCTGGGACCTTGGCCCCTGTCTTGCTCTGAGCCTGCTTCCCTCCTATCGATGTCAGGGTCGGCTGGTAACCAGCTGCGCAGGGGCCACCTGGACCCTCTGATCCCACCCAGCCTCCCTTCTCACCTGTCAGGCTTTAGGGAGAGGCCGTTTCCTCCACCAGCGCACACACCGGGCCTGGCCTGCCTGGCCCTCCCAGCCACCCAGACGCACCCTCCAGGGCAGTGCCACTCCCACACTCCCCAACCAGAGCACCGCGTCTGCTTCCGGGTCTAAACCATGGGCCTGCCCCAAGCAGGTCTCCCCACCCTGCCAGGCTGCCACCAACAGTGCCACCCAGCCCTTGTGTGCCTAGAGGTGGCCCGTGCAGGGCCCCCAATCTCGGTGCTCATCTCTGAGCCTCGGTCCCCGAGCTGCCCCACCATGCTCCTCCTGTCCGTGGATGGGGCCACAGCCCGCGGACACATGAATGACCCTGCCGCGCACAGTCTGACCGGCCCCTCTCCCCACCTGCTAGGATGGAAGACCAGGCCACTTGGTCGTGGAGCTGCGCTAATTCATGATTTTAAGGCATTCGGAATCATCCCTGTGCTCCTCTTTCTCCCCCAAATCCATACAGACAGAGAGAACTGTGTGTGACACCAGCCCGCCAGGGGCCCCCGGTCTCAGGGACTTCAACTCCACCAGGGCGGAGGCAGGCAGAGCTGCTTTCAGGGGGTGGGGGGGGGGGGG
>PJEM01017863.1:0-20526 GCA_004023845.1 Helogale parvula
CTATTGATAAAGATTATGCACGAGTCTTCTACCAATCTATGTTCTGGGAAATTTTTACACACCAAAGAATTTGTTATCAGAAATCATTGTCTAAGGCAATTGCCACTTCTGTTTTGTACCCCATACATTTTTTCAATAAATAAAGCTGACTCTCCAGTCAGTGCAGAGATGCCTGCCTGGTGAGCAGAAAGAAGCCCAGGCTCTCTCACCCCCTTTAGCTGACACTGTCCATCCTTCAGGAAGCCCTGGACCTGTTGGAACTGGACTCCAGCAGTCACACATGATTACAATAGAAAAACACTGGGCCTCATATGCCAACCATAAAACTGTTCATGAAAATTGTATGTTGTGCCCAAGCTGAAGTCAGTCTCATTTTCAGAGATACCATGGATTCAGGTAGATTAGTTTGGGTCTTTTATCAGTTTTAGTACCTTTGCTCCTCTCCAAGCCCAGGAGTATGAATGGAGCAAGACCAGGGAAGGTCGCGTCAGGCATTCACCTGCCCCAGGGGTGTTGCTCTTTGAGAGAACTTCACTGTTCCTACTACTGGGTCTAGAGTAAGAGTAGAATCTACTCCTTGTTCTGAGAAAGACTCCACTCTGATGCCACAGACACAACAGTTCCCAAAATTCAAGCTGAACCACACAAAGGCAAAACTAGAAGTGCAGGGGTGTAGTTCTAGATGCTGGGTACAGATCTAGATACACTTCTAGATATAGTTCTGGATGAAGAGAAATGCTGTTTGTCAGGAAAGTGTCCCAGAAGAGAGTTTTAAAGGAGCAGCACACTGGTAGCCTAACGGAAAGACAATTTCTGTAAAGCTGAATTCAATGTAACATAAATTAAATGCTCATTGTGCAGCTGGGCATAGGCCTACACTCTGGAAGAGTGAACAAGATACACATTTTATCTATGATCTACAATCAGGAACAATATACAAAAATAAAGACACTCACATAACTGTGGTATTTTTTAAATTTCACTTTATTGAGGTACAATTGAAATGTAAAATTTAAGATATTTGAAGTATACATTGTGGTGATCTGGCATACATGTACATTATGAAATGATTCACAATGATTTCCCCACTGATATAGGATTAAAATTATATTTTAATATAAATGTTTCATTAAATGAAGATAAGTGTTCAAAGGGCAACTTTGTGTCCTTCACTTCGTCTTTCCACGTGGAGCCATGGTTTTGTATATGTGGTCCCAGGACCAGCAGCATCAGCATCACCTGGCAACTTGTTAGAAGTCCATGTGTGGGCTTCACCCAGACCTGCTGAATTCCAGGTGCTGGGGACAGGGTTCAGCAATCTGTGTTGTCACAAGCCTTTATGGTTAGGTGATACCTGCTGAAGTATGAGAACCACTGACAGCATACTATTGCTGGTCCCACTCGACCACTGCCCCCTCACTGTGACTTTGATCAGTGAGTTAAAGAAACAACACTAATCATCCCCAGTCCAGCCCCTTCCTTTTCTGAATATTGGGGTTTTTTTTTATCCAGTGTCAAACAAACAAACAAACAAACAAACAAACAAAAAACACAGGCATTACAACCTGCTCATACATAAGTCTAATAAAAGCAGAATCTTTCATGTGGTGAGCTGTGGGGGTTGCTTAGCACTACTTCTGATGAACAGTTAAGTCTGTCTAATTTAGTGATGCAAGATTAGCAATTCAATTGGGCTTTAGATAAAAAGCTAAGAGTTTAATCACCTGACATATGTTGTTATTATCAGTTGGTTGCAACCATGGAAAAGAGAAATGGGGTGTTATTTATTGGACCTTTATAGCTCCAACATGGATTGTAGTGAATAGTGGGCAGGATGCAGGTTCAGACTGCCAGCATTAGAGAGACCTAGCTGAGAGAGTAACAATACACAAGAACCAGACAAAGTCCTAGAATTTTGTAAGTGAACCTAGCTTTAGAAATAATCAGTTCTGACTTCTCATGTTACAGAAAAATAAGTAAAGCATTGAAGGAACCAAGAGGCTTGCTCAAAATCACATTGTTAGTGGTGAGAACAAGAGCAGAACCCAGGACACTTGGCTCTCAGCTGAGCACTTTGATCAGGTGGACCAAAGCCAACAGTAGTAGAGGAACTTTCCAGTCCAAAAATACAGATATCGCCAAGTAGAAGAACCAACCTGAGGGATTTTCAGCAAGGATAGTGGATTCAAATCGAAGTGTTTTGTGCTCAGAGGAAAGCTCTGGCTCCAATCAACCTGTGCACGTTCTGTTGCCCCCTCTCACAGCCAAGGCTCAGGCTACACTATATGCTCAGTGTGTTCTAAACACTGCTTCATTTTCCTGTGATTTTCCAAGTGCTGTTCTCTCTGCCTACAGTCTCTCACTGCTGCCCGCATGTGGGAAAATCATAATCTATCCTTGGAGAGAACCAAGTCAAATGCCATTCCTCCGTTGGGCTGCAACCATATTTCATTTTTTGTTTGTTTGTTTTATTTTGGTTTCTTTTTGTTGTTGTTTTTGTAGAAGTATAACTAGCATACCATGCCATTATATTATTTGAAGTGTACTATATAATGATTCAACAATTCTACACATTTTTCAGTGCTCATAAAGATAATTATACTTTTAATTCCCTTTGTCTGTTTCATGTATCCATGTACCCACATTACTTTGACAACCAACAGTTTGTTCCCTATATTTAAGTGTATGGAGTTGCTTTTATTGCTTGTCTCACTTTTTCCTTTGTTGTTGTTGTTGTTTTATCTCTTAAACTGTGATAAGAGTAGAACCATCTGTTATTTTTCTTACTCTTAACAGACTTATTTCACATAGTTTTATTCCCTATAGGTCTATCCATGTTGTACAAAGGGCAAGATTCAATTCTTTTTATGGATGAGTAATATTCCATGATAGATAGAGAGATAGACAGATAGATATTACACCTTCTTTACCCATTCATCTATCAAGGAACACTTGGGTTGCTTCCATGTTCTGGTTATTGTAAATTATGCTGCAATAAACATAGGGGTGCATATGTCTTGATGAATTCATGTAACTAAAAAGCTTTTGCCCTGAAAAGGAAACCAGGAACAAAACTGAAAGGCAACCTACTGAATAAGAGAAGATATTTGCAAATGATATATCCAATTAGGTTAATACCAAAAATACAGAAAGAACTTATAAAACTCAACATCAAAAACCCCCAAGTAATCCACTTAAAAAATTGGCAGAGGAGCTGAATAGACGTTCTTCCAAAGGAGACATACAGATGGCCAACAGACACATGGAAAGGGAGGTTCACTATCACTAATAACAGGGAAATCTGAATTAACACTACAATGAGATATCACTTTGAATCTGTCAGAATGGCTGAAATCAAAAGGACAAAATAAGCAAGTATTACCCAGAATATGGAGAAAAAGAAACCTGCATGTATGTGGAATGTCGGCTGGTGCAGTCACTATGGTAAAGAAAACAGTATAGATGTTTCTCAAAAATAGTAGTACCTATGATCCAGCAAATCTGTTACTGGTTATTTTTTAAAATAATCTATACACACATTATAGATGTGGGGCTCAAGGTAACCACCATGAGTGAAGAAGTGCATGCTCTCTCTACTGACTGTGCCATCCAGGCACCCCACAGCTACTGGATATTTAACCAATGAAATTTTTAAAAAATGTTTTTTTCTACTTTCTTTTAATAATAATAATTTAAATCCAGTAAGCAACTACAGACACGATTCAAGTAGACAAGTCAAAAAAAAAAAAAAAGGAGAATGAAAAAAACACATCTTCACTCCACAATATACACAAAGCTTTATGAATGTTGCCCCACCAACATCCCATGGGAGGCCTTCCTTTCCATGGGATCAAGAATACTCCATTATTATGCAGGGGGGCCTGACGTCATTCAGGTGTGATGATGTCAAACTGAATATGTACTGACACAGCTGAGTTCAACTTCTACACTTTCGGTCCTAATTTAAATGGGGCACCTGCCCCAGCTGTATTGGATCCCATGGGCAAAGTAGATAGAAAACCCAATCAGCATCCAGACACCAAAAAAGGCCCAGGAACCAGCTGTCACCTGCATCATAAGGCAAACATTCACAAAGATGCTCAGGAGTGGGAGGAGTGGCATAGCAGGGACCTTAAAGAGAAGGGGACTGGAGCTCTGGGGCTGTCTCCAGATGACCCCAGTGATCCCAGTGATGAGCACCAGGAGCAGCACAACCACTGAAATCCACACTGGGTCCCCAGAAAGCAGAACTGGCGACTGGGCCAACACCAGGCAAAGAAGAATAATCAGCAGAGCAAGCAATGAGGAGCAAACATAGACGACCCGGCCAGAGACTAGAGTAGGGGTGGAGCTGCCTGGGAAAAGTAGCCCCTGTAGAGTCAGCTTCTCTGTCGCAGGTGCGTTCTCCTCCTGCACCTCTGCTTCATTTTCCTCATTCCTCCCTTCAGGCTGATATCTTACAATGAGAACACAAATTGCAACCAAGGAGTGAGAAATCAGGGACCCAACTGACCCTAGGTCCAAGATATCAGTGGCTCCAAAGAAGAATACAATGACTGTAAAAATTCCAATAATCACAATGTACATAAAATTTCTTATTTTGAGAATGGCAATGAAATGGAACAGGAAGCCATCTCTTGCCATCTTGAATAACACCCAATCTATCTGATTCCATAAGCCCCAAATGCTGGTAGAAAGAATGAAAATGAATGCCAAAGCTACAATATAGTAGGCAGGGGCCCAGCCAATATGGAGAAATACCTCAGGCAAGGTGCTCCCAGGTTGGAGCTGGTAGTAAGGCACCATAAGTGTAAGTGCTAAAGAGACACCAAAATACACCAAAAAGCAGATGAACAGTGAAATCACAATGCTCCTGGGGATGGAATGCTTGGGATTCTGGGCTTTTTCAATTTTGGTAACAATGTAGTCAAAACCAATAAATGCATAGAAACAGGTAGCTGCTCCATGGAGTATCCCTTCAAAGCCAAAAGGCACAAATCCTCCAGAGCCCAGAGGGCCCAAGCTTGAGGTGTCATTGAGTCCAGCCATTATGTAGTCCTCTTCTGTGAGCTTCCAGTTGTGCAGATCCCCCTTAATGAAGCCAGAGATGATGACAAAACCGAGAAACAAAAGTTTCACCAATGTGACCACTTTGGCAGTTGTGGAAGACCAAAATGATTTGAAATACACATAATTCCCCATTAGCAGGGAGAGCAACACAACACCTGGAACAATGGATTCTAGGGATTCTGTAATGACACGGGGAATGTGCTCTGAGATGCTGTCTTGCAGAGTCTGAGAGAGCCGGTTCCCACGTAGGTTGTCAAAAATTAACATCCATGTGTTATACGTAATGGTTAAACCAACAACATAGGAGAGGATATAGCTCCAGCCACTGATGAAGGCCCAGAGTTCGCCTATGGCGACATAGGTGTAGAGGTATCCAAAGCTAGAATGGGGAACACGGACAGCAAACTCTGCATAGCACAGCCCAGCCAACATGGAAGAGAGGCCGGCCAACAAAATGCAAATCACAAAAGATGGTCCTGCTTGATTGCTGATTACCTCACAAGTCAGGACATACACACCTACACCCACTGTGCGGTTCACACCCAGGTTCACTAAATCCAGAGTGTTCAGTGTTCTTTCTGGGGCATCCTCGGCCTCTAGTTCCCCCAGAGAAGGTCTGCGTACCAGTTTTTGACCGAATTGACGAAGTGCTTGGCACAGCATTCTAGCTGGAATCGAAGAGGATTCGAGGATCAGAGAGCTGCAGAAAGCCCAGGGAGCAGAGTCTGAGATCAGGTTCAGTGAGGCTGACTGAAATCAAGTTGTGTTGGGGCTGCTGAGGTCCGTTACTCAGGCTTCAAAGCTGCTGCTTTGTATTTCATCTGCTATGTGACAGCTCTTCATAATACCTAAATAAACGACAAATATTTACCGAACAATGGTGTTCAACCAACTAATGAAAGTTTACAAAAACAGCTCAGAAGTCCCATGTCACCTGTTGCAGACTGAATATCATAGAAACTGCAACAAAAGATCATAAAAAATCAACCATGCCCCTCCCCCAGAAAGTGTCAAATATCTCCTAATGTTCTCCTTTTTACACACCACATGACAAAATGCCATTTGAGTTTTATCTAACTCATATAGCTTCCTGGACTAATTAAGCTGTAGGACACAATAGAGCATGAATTTCTTGTGCAATAATTTACACATGGGATATTTGTGTGTTGCTTGAGGATAAGTTATGACACATTAATTCATGGACTAGAAGGCCTTCTTGCAGTTACAGAACCATTTCTTAAATGTCATCTGAGTTTAAAATACAAATTTTGGTCCCACTGAGTTAAAACTTTTACCCCCAAATCAGTACCCAAGGTCAGATGGCCCCATTTCTGCTCATTCTGCATGATCCATTTAGCTAAACTGATGGCAAAGAATATACAGTCAAACCCTTCCCTTTACCCATCTAGGCCGACAGGGGGCTCTGTGAGAAGAGAGGAAGAGGGAGAAAGAGGCATGGCATTCACAATTCCCTCCAAGAACTAGAGACACCAAGATGTTGGTGAGGAAACACTAGAGAAGTTGGTGCATAAGCCAACCAAATGTCCACTACTCATGAAGAAGATCCAGAAATGCCACTTTGTGAATTCTGACATTTAGTAAACCTCACCGAAAGCAACCAGGCAAAACTTAACAAGACTTACTACAGTTTGTATGTCCACCGTTATGAGAGTTGATGGGTGGGAAAGAAAGAAGTCAGTCACCCACCTCAGTTCCCCACAACCAAAACAATTTGTTTTGTCTCCTTTCTCTCTGGGTTCCAGGAGAGATGAGCTCACTTCTGCAGATAGTCTCCTAACTGGCCACATCTTCTCTATAAACACCTTGGGCCATCTGTGTTGCCAGCATCTGGCCACATGGAGACCCTGCCCTGCTCTGTGAGCTTATATTAAAACATGTACTTGTGGAGGGATCGCCAAGATGGCGAAGAAGTAAGGAACTCTGCAATCTCCACCTGCCCACAACTATCAAACTGAGAAGAATTAATATTCTGATCTCCAAGAATGGAGGTGCGTGCTCAGACTCCTTATTGAAAGCAGTCTTATGGATGCCTGAGTGAATGCAAACTGGGACCAGAGACTCTGGGGGAGGGAGCACCTGCCCAAAGCGGAACCAGGAGAGAGAGCAACCAGAAACTTGGCGCCAGGCCCACAGAGAGCCGTGTGTCCAGAGGTGGCACAGAACCATGGAGGGCCTTACGCGGCGTAGCCTTGCAGGGTGGCGCATGGGACAGCCATGTAGAGCAGCCGTTAGCTTAGGGGAAGAGAAGGAGAGACTGTAAATGAACTAGAGTGATCTCTAGAGAGAGGAGACCTCAGCCCTGCAGGGAGAGACACAAACATCCCAGTTGTAGCCACTGGGCGTGGAGAGAGAAATGTGTCCACCTCTACGGGCTTGTTCTCCCTTTGGCTCAGCAGCTTGCAGACCTCAGGAAGAGCCAGGAATAAGTTAGCTCCCCAGTCCCCCTACTCAATCCCAGCCAGAAAGACGCCCACCTGCCGGAGATCACTTTAACTGTGGCGGCAGCATTAAAGTGCATGGACTAGGATTTAGAAACCTGGTGAAGCTTAGAAAGCCAAAGTAATCTGACCGGCCTGTGGCATGAGGCGGTTGGACTCAAGAGAGTGGCTGGCAATGCATGGTCTGAGATAGACTTGGGGCGCCGCCATTCTTCTCCCCACAACCACTAAGGCGGGGCCTCAGAGAGCAGCCCCTGAGACCTGACCTACCTACATCAAACCACCCCCATCCTCGCTGGAGAGCTGCGGTTTTTCTTATTATTTTTATTATTATTAATTTTTTATTTTCTTATTATTTCTTTTTAATTTTTCACTTGTTTTATCTTTTCTATTTTCCTTTTTCCTTCTTTTCTCCCATTCCCCCCTGGAGTCTGGAAAAGACCAACATTTATGTACTGCTGTAATTAGATCAACTCTTTCCATCCAGACACATTTTCCCTTATCTCATCCTTATCTTTCCCCTCCACAGGTTTTATACTCTCAGACTGCACTTTATCTTCGCCTGTTTCTGTCCCCCTGCCTTCTTTTTTTCCTTTCCTGTCCTCTATTTTCTTTTCTGTCCTTTTTTTTTTTCTTTCCCCTTTTGGTCTGCTTATTTACTTGATCTCTCTGCGCGTTTCGGTGCTTTTGTTCCCTGTGTGCTTTTCTGTCTGTTTTCCTTTTCAGGACTACATCAAGAAACAAGCCAAGAACACATGATGGAATGTCCCAAATATCACTGAGTAGGGGAAAAAATTAATCAGAGGCATAAAAGAGAAACCGAGAGACACCATTAAAAGAACATCTCTTGAAACGACAGGTTCTGGACAGTCAAAGAGCCTTCCTTAATAGAGCAATACGAACAAGCACACAGTGCAGAATGAGCTTTTAAAACTGACAAGAGACAGAAAGCTAGCCAAAATGATGAAACTAAAGAACTCTCCTCTAAAGAAATTCTAGGAAGAAATCACAGCTACAGAACTGCTCAAAATAGACTCAAGCAATATAACTGAACAAGAATTTAGAACAGTTGTCATGAAATTAATTGCTGGGCTTGATAAAAGCATGGAAGCCATCAGAGAAGCTATTGATACAAAGACTAAGGACCTTCAAAAGACTATAAATGAGGTATATAATAAAATGAAGGCTGCCACTGCACGGATTGAAGAAGCAGAGAGGAGAATAGGTGAATTAGAAGACACAGTTATAACAAAAGAGGAAGCCATGAAAAAGAGAGAGAAATTGATCCAGGAGTACGAAAGGAGAATCGAGACCTGAATGATACAATCAAATGGAACAATATCCATATCATAGGAGTTCCTAAAGAAGAAAGAGAAAGAGGTCCTAAAGGGGCACTTGATCAAATTATAGACAAAAACTTCTCTAATCTGGGAAAAGAAAAAGACATTGAAATTTAAGAAGCACATCGAACTCCCCTTAGATGTAACTTGAACCAACTTTTGGCATGACATATCATAGTGAAACTGGCAAAATATAAAGAGAGAATTCTGAAAACATCTAGGGATAAAAGGGCCCTAACATACAAAGGGAAACATCAAAATGGTTACAGACCTATCTACTGAAACTTGGCAGGCCAGGAAGGAATGGAAGGAAATCTTCAGTGTGATGAACAGGAAAAATACGCTACCAAGAATTCTTTATCCAGCAAGCCTGTCATTCAAAATAGAAGGAGAGGTAAAGGTCTTCCCAAATAAACAAAAATTGAGAGAATTCATCACCAACAAACCGGCCCTACAAGAAATCCTAAAAGGGACCCTATGAAAGAAATAGAGCAAGGAATATAAGACACCAGAGACATCAATAAAACATGAACACTACAGAGAACACAATGAATCTAAACACACGTTTTTCAATAATAACATTGAAGGTAAATAGAATGAATGCTCCAATCAAATGACACTGGGTAGCAGAATGGAGGAAAAAAAACAAATTCCATCTATTTGCTGCCTATAAGAGACTCATTTTAGACCCGAAGACACCTTCAGATTGAAAGTAAGGGGATGGGGAAATATCTATCATGCTACTGGAAGTCAAAAGAAAGCTGCAATAATCATACATATATCAGACAAACTGGACTTTAAAGTAAAGGCAGTAACAAAAGATGAAGAAAGACATTGTATAATAATTACAGGGTCTCTCCATCAGGAAGAGCTAACAATTATAATATCTATGCGTCAAATTTGGGAACACAAAAATACATAAACAACTAATCACAAACAGAAACAATCATATTGATAAGAATGTGCTTATTGCAGGGAACTTTAATACTTTATTTACAACAATTGATAGATCAACCAGACAGAAAATTGCTAAAGAAACAATGGACCCGAATGGCACATTGGAACAGATGGAATTAATACATATATTTAGAACTCTGCATCCTGACGCTAGGGAATTCACTTTCTTCTTGAGTGCACATGACACATTCTCCAAGATTGATCACATACTGGTTCATAAAACAGCCCTCCAAAAATACAAATGAATTGAGATCATACAATTCACACTTTCAGATCACAATGCTATGAAACTTGAAATCAACCAAAGGAAAAAGTCTGGAAAACCTCCAAAAATGTGGAGGTTAAAAACGATGGTACTGAGGAATGATTGGTCCATCAGGCAATTAGAGAAGAAATTTAAAAATATATGGAAACAAAAATGAAAATACAACAAATCAAACTCTCTGGGATGCAGCAAAGTTTATTGCAATCCAGGCCTATTTCAACAAACTAGGAAAAGCGCAAATTCAAAATCTAACAGAGCTCCTAAGGAAACTATAAAGGGAGGAGCAAGAGCACCCCAAACCCAGCAGAAGAAGAGAAATAATAAAGATCAGGGCAGAAATAAACAAGATGGAATCCACAAAAACAATTGAACAGATAAATGAAACCAAGTTGGTTTTTTTGAAAAATAAACAAAATTAACTAACCTCTACCTAGGCTCCTCAGAAAGAAAAGAAAAGACACCAAATAGACAAAATCAAGAACGAAAATGGATTTATTACAACTGATTCCTCAGAAATACAAGCAATCATCAGAGATTAGTACGAAAAGTTATATGTCAACAAATTGGACAATCTAGAAGAAATGAACAAATTCCAAACACTACCAAAATTCAAACAGGAAGAGATAGAAAATCTGGAAAGACCCATAACCAGTGAAGAAATCGAGTCAGTTATCAAAAATCTCCCAACGAATAAAAGCCCAGGGCTGGATGAATTCCCAGGGGAATTCTACCAGATATTTAAAGCAGAATTAACACCAATCCTTGTCAATTATCCCAAAAAATAGAAATAGAAGGAAGACTTCTGAACTCATTCTGCAAAGTATCACTGTGATTGCCAAACCAGACAGAGACCCAACAAACAAACAAACAAACAAAAAAAGAGAGAGAGAGAGAACTATATAGGCCAATATCCTTAATAAATACAGATGCAAAAATACTCAACAATAACTAGTAAATTGAATTCAACAGCACATAAAAAGAATTATCCATCATGATCAAGTGGGATTCATTCCTGGGCTACAGGGCTGGTTCAATATTCGCAAATCCATCAGTGTGGTACATCACGCTGACAATAGAAAAGATAAAAACCATATGATCCTGTCAATAGATGCAGAAAAAGCATTTGACAAAATACAACATCCCTTCTTAACAAAAACCCTCGAGAATGTTGGGATAGAAGAAACTTACATAAACATCATAAAAGCCATTTATGAAAAGCCCACAGCTAATATCATCCACAATGGGGAAAAACTGAGAGCTTTCCCCCTGAGATCAGGAACACTTCAGGAATGTCCACTCTCACCACTATTGTTTAACATAGTGTTGGAAGTTCTAGCATCAGCAATCAGACAACCAAAGGAAATAAAAGGTATCAGAATCGGCAAAGAAGAAGTCAAACTTTCACTTTTCACAGATGACATGTACGCTACATGGAAAACCCAATCGACTCCACCAGAAGCCTTCTAGAACTGATCCATGAATTCAGCAAAGTCGCAGGGTACAAAATCAATGTACAAAAATCGTTGCATTTTTATACACCAAAAATGAAGCTACAGAAAGAGAAGTCAAGAAGCTGATCCCATTCACAATTGCACGAAAAACCATAAAATATCTAGAAATAAACCTAACCAAAGATGTAAAAGACCTGTATGATGAAAACTATAAAAATCTTATGAAAGAAATTGAAGAAGACACAAAGTAATGGAAAAACATTCTATGCTCATGGATCGGAAGTATAAGCATTGTGAAAATGTTATTACTACCCAAAGCAATCTACACATTCAATGCAATCCCCATCAAAATTGCACCAGCATTCTTCTCAAAGCTAGAACAAGCTATCCTCAAATTTGTATGGATCCACAAAAGACCCCAAAAAGCCAAAGTAATATTGAAGAAGAAAACCAAAATGGGAGGCATCACAATACCAGACTTTAGCCTCTACTACAAAGCTGTCGTCATCAAGACAGTATGGTATTGACACAAAAACAGACACATAGACCAATGGAATAGAATAGAGAACCCAGAACTGGGCCCACAAACGTATGGCCAATTAATTTTTGACAAAGCAGGAAAGAGTATCCTGGTCAGGTTTTAACACTCTTGTCAATCAGGACGTTGGCCTAGTGGCTCCTCATGAATAGCTCAAAAAGCGTTTAGATGCTAGTTGCTTTGCTAGAACATTGACAAAGACTTGAGAGGAAGGCTAATGATGCTGTTAAATAATTATTTTCCTTCTCAAAGTTTAGAGAAGTGGATTTAAATACAACATCTGCAGAGATCATATCAATCCTCTGCATCCAAGCATAGATCCTTTTTAACCTCAATGTATATGAAAACTCTCTTCCTTCTTAAAATTTCTGGACAATGAAGACTCTACAGCCAATCCAACTAGTGGCTTTCAAGCACTCAAGTATAAAGATTTTTAGAAATCGTAAGCCTGGGTGGCTCAGTCGGTTAAGCCTCCGACTTCGGCTCAGGTCACGATCTCATGTTTGTGGGTTCAAGCTCCATGTTGGGCTCTGTGCTGACAGCTCAGAGCCTTGAGCCTGCTTCTGATTCTGTGTCTCCCTCTCTCTCTCTTCCCCTCGCCACTCATGCTCTGTCTCTCTCTGTCTCAAAAATAAATAAAACATAAAAAAAAAGATTTTTAGAAAGCTGAGCTTCCCCAGAGTTTCTAAAGTCCTAACTCAAGCAGCCCTGCAAATGAGGTAGGGGGCAGTTATAAATATAGGAGTAGAGGCTTCGAATTCAGGGCAAGAGTTTAAGTAAGTGTCATGTACGTGTACACCAACATGTCCAAAGGTGAAATAGTTCATAATGCTTATGAAAAGGCAAACAGAACAAATGCCACCATGAACACTGGGGCTGAGTCTCATACCCAAGGGTAGAGAAATTAGTTTACAAAATCAAATGAAAAATGGGTCTTCCCAATTTCTTTTTCTGTTTGGCCTTTTCTTTAAGTCTGTGTCCAATCATGGTCTTTCATTTATTCATTCAACAAGTATAATGTTTCTCATTTATTCAGCATTGCATATAAAGCAGAAAAACCACAGAAATCCTTCCACACAACTTTGTTACATCCTGCAGTTGAAAGCAAACGATAAACAAGTAATATAATATACTGTGTTGGATGTGCAATCAGTGAAGAGAAAAGGGAAGCAAGAAAAGGTTATGATATCATCAGAGTAGGTGCTGTGATTATAAAATGGGTGCTTCAAGACAGCCTCACCTTCACACTGTTGTGTAACCATCATCACCATCCATCACCAGAGCTTGTTCATCTTCCTCAGCCGAAACTCTACACCCATAGAAAGTAACTCCCCATTTTTCCCTCCCTGCAGCCCCTGGAAATCACCATTCTACTTTCTCTCTCTGAAACTGACTACTGTAGTTACTTCATATAAGTGGAATCACACAATATTGTCCTTTTGTGACCTGCTTAGTTCACTTAGCATGTCTTCAAGTTTTTTTCAGTTTGGACCATATGTCAGAATGTCCTTCCTCTTTAAAGCTGAATAATATTCCATTGTGTATATCCCACATCTTGTTCATGTGTCCATTTACTGATGGATTCACCTTTTAACTGTTCTGAATACATGTATACAAATGTCTTTTTTAGTCCCTCCCTTCAATTCTGTGGGATATATGGCCAGAAGTGGGATATTTCGATCCTATAGTGATGGAATATGTAATTTTTTGATAAATCACCTTAGTGTGTTTCACATGAATGCATCATTTTACATTCCCACCAGCTATGTGCCAGTCTGCCAATTTCTCCACATTCTCGCCAACACTTGTTGTGTTTTTTTTTTAAATACTAGCCATCCTCCCACATGTGAAGTGGTACTTACCTACTTCAGAGGGATACAACGGAGTCTGTGGTGCCAGGACAGAGTGAGTGAGTGGGAAGCAGTAGGGGTTGAGGTCAGATAGAAAGCAGGAAGACAGATCATTTTGTAGGGCCTAAAAGTCACTCTGAGGACTTTGGCTGTTACTCTGGGTGAGATGGAAACCCTAGAAAAAGTGATAGTCTCTCTGGCTACCTACTGATTTTCATGTTCTGTGAATTAAGTACTGGGTTCCCAAACTAAGGAAAGGCCTTCTCCAGAGTTTGAAGACAAGGTGTGGAGACTTGCATCTAAGAACACAATGAAGGCTGAACAAACTGTGTTCTCGGCCTCCCTCTCTACATACCAAAGCACAGATGCCATACAGCCACCCATGGGACAGTAACATGATGGACTGGTTTTACTGGAACTGTTTACTCCCTGGATTATGTCCAGGAAGGACTCAAACACTTAAATAGCAAACAAAAATCATGTTAGTATCATTCACTATTTTAGGTTATTCCCACCAGTATTGTGAATAGTGAAGAACTGACATGGAGATAAAGGGAGATTTTTCCAGAACCTTGTGAAATTAAGGACTGCAAAGATACGGGTAGGGAGACTCTCAGAAATGGGACTGTAACCATGTACATCAGGCACTTGCAAGCGTTGCAAAATTAAATATGTTAAGCCACTCCCAAGCCCCAGATGCCTCAAGAAGGACTGTCAGAAGCATCTGAGTAGCTCAGAGCTGGAGAGAGAAAGGGCCTCAGAGGGAAGCCTGAAAATACATTACTGAGAGGCAAAGAATACTTTTCAATTCCTCACTTCCCCCCAGGAAACAGCAAATAAAGCTTCTACATCTAGATAAAAAGTCTAAAGAGACAAGATTTCCTCAACAACAAATAATCTGGATCGAATGGCTAGTCACCCACCATTCAAAAATGTTAGAAATACACACATATGTGTGTTAATAGAGGGCAACATGGAGGGGAAGGGAGAGAATAGTGGAGTTCTTCCTGCTGGAAAAGGAGGAGAGACAGTAAATATTTTCACTAAGTTAGTAAATAACTAATTTCTCTTTCAAAGAAACAGACCATGTTCTCATAGGTTCTTGTACTGGTTTTCTTTCCAGCTGACAACCATCTAATTCATTGACCACTTGCAACACAGTATGATCACCACCCACCCCCAGCATAAAGAGACTCTACAGGTTGCTTCATAACATAGGGTCCTTCTCACTTCGCTTCTCCATGGGTCTGGATTATCCTTAAGCTTTCACATATTTATAATAACAAGGGGACTAAGATATATGAGAATTCTGCTCCTTACCCTTCCTCAAATACAAAAATAATAGACTTTAGTGGCAGTGAAAGTCTTACTTCATTCATTTATTTGTTCTGACCTACTTAACCTACTGACTATGAACTGACCTTCTAAATGTCATACATATATGCACCCTTCTAAATGTCAGTCCTAGGGGCACCTGGGTGGCTCAGTAGGTTAAGCGTCTGACTTCAGCTCAGGTTCATGAGTTCGAGCCCCATGTCAGAGTCTGTACTGATATCTCAGAGCTTGGAGCCTGCTTCAGATTCTGTGTCTCCCTCTTTCTCTGTCCTTCCCCCACTCACACTCTCTTTCCTCTCTAGAAAATAAGATGAAGACATTAAAAAAAATTCAATGTCAGTCCTAGTGTTTGATGCTACAAACACAACAGGGAGGAAAAAGACATGTTCCTTGCTTACATGGCACTCACTGTCTTTAACATTTTCTTATATAATATTCCTGTCCAAAGTGTGTAACATAAATGTGATGATAAAAATGATCAGTCTACAAAACAACTTCGTACAGAAAGTGGACTTCCTATAATGTACTGTCTATAACTGTCAATGTCAGGAATGACAGGCTAAGGAACTGTTGCAGAATAAATGAGAATAAAGAGACATAACAATGAAATACAATGCATAACACTGGATTGCACCCGGATCATGGAGAAACACTTGAGTACAAACCAAATAGGCAATTATTAAACCTAGACTATAGACCATATTTCATACATACATGCACCCACACACATACACATGTACATTGGACAGAGCAAGTAAATGTGGCAAAATATTAACAACTGGTCAATTCTAGTAAAAAATAAATGGATGTTTACTATACTATTCTTGCAACTTTCTGTAGGATTAATATTTTGCAAACTAAAAATGTAGAAAGAAAAAAAAGAATGTCCCAATAGTAAAGGTTATGAATTCTTCTTCCCTGAACGCCCTTTATAAAAAAGCTTGCCATCACTTTTTGTTAGAACCAAACCTCACCCAGAATGATCAAGTCAAATCAGGAGCTTTGGATCAGAGGAGTGGGTGGGAAGGTAGAGCTCCTTTGTCTGTGATTTACAACCAAAGTTGTCACCAAGCAAGAATGACTGCAAAGACACCATAACCTTGGCTCATGTAAGTACAGTTATAAAAACTCCATTCTCTTACTGTCATTTTGTGGGACTAATAGACACTAGTAAACCAGGGCCCAAGACTTGAACTCTTAGAGGCACTGGGGGAACATATGCAGAGGCTGGTGACAGAGAAAAATAGTATCTAGCAATAGGGGTACCATGTATATGTGCAAGATTTAGGGATACATACAGAGAGTGGTGAAAATGAACCAGAATTTGTTGGGCTGCAACTAATGCAGAGATGTTATTTCATTTCATTCCCATAACAACCCAATGAAATAAGTATTATTAATCCACTTTACAGACTGAAAGGTGAGACAACTGTCCCAAGCTCTTAACCCAGTAGCCAGAAGAACTGGAATTTGAACTTGGTTCTTTGTTACTTCAAAGGCCATGTTCTTTCTTCTGAAGAACCTACTACCACAAAGAGGGAAGACTCAGGGCATGGCTATTAAAGGAGTATTTAAGCAAATTCCTATCTTTCTGCCCAGGTCACCTTCTGCTAATCTTTTTCCTCTCCTCCCAAATACATACTGATGTACAGGAGTTAGAACAACTGGAATAATTAAATCATTAAATCAGAAACCTCTATACCATGTTCTGCTGACATCCAAACCTAACCTAGGGCCCAAAAAATCTCCAGACTATCCTTTAGGTGCCAAAAAGATTCCAAAACATTCCTTAGCCATTCCAATAGTTCCCAGATATGGTTTTCCAGCTAACTGTAATTCCAGCCCACATCTTTAGCCCATCTCCTATTACTTGGCTTATAGTAAATATAGTCAATAGATTTCCAGATGCCAAGTCTCACCTTCCTGAGACTTCCTTCATCATCCAACTCCTTCACTGATCTATTAAAAATCTCTTCTAGTCATTGCCTCATTCTAGAGAAGAAAAAGAACCGCCTCAGTGCAGTTCAGGGAATGTTAGAGAAGAAACTGAAACTTTGATTCTCATTGTGTAAAGGAAGGCAAGTAAAAAGGGGTGCAGACATTTTCTAAAATGGGAGCCCAATGACAGAAAGATGCTTGAAATTTCCCTGGAAACCTGATTACAGTCAGGTTTGGCCTTCCCAAATGTCAGCTATCATCCACGGTTTCTGGATGATGGGGCAGACACACACTGTTAGGAAACTTCTGTCAAAAAGGACAGCTCCAGCTGTAACCATTGAGGGTAGGTTGGTAGATGGTGCTAGTGTAATGAGGATGGCTTAACAACACATCTTTTTGTTTCAATTTTTTTAATGTTTATTTATTTTTTAGAAAGAGACAAAGTGTGAACAGGGGAGGGACAGAGAGAGAGGGAGACACAGAATCCAAAGCAGGCTCCAGGCTCTGAGCTGCCAATACACAGCCCGACATGAAGCTCGAACTCAAAGAGTGTGAGATCATGACCTGAGCTGAAGTTGGATGCTCAACTGACTGAGCCATTTACGCACCCTGACAAAACATCTTTTTAAGCCTCCTATTTCACTTGGCCATTTGCTCCCCAGATCAGGCTGCCAATCAGAGGCAGACTTGGAATGGTTGCCAGAGAATGGCAATCTGCTCTTTATCCTTAATGTAGAAGAACCTGTACCATAGAAATGTTAGTTCACTAGTTACTCGAAAATGTGATTAAACACAATCCAGAACAAAATATCGGGATGATGCTGGTAAAAGGTCATCACTTATGTCAAAGTGATCACTCTGGTTTGGTTGTTATTGATAGCCAGAGACATGACCTAGTAGCATGTATAAAATAGGCATTAGTGTTCCCCATTGTGACCCATGTCTGTGGCCAGTCAGAGCTCATAGCACCTAGAGCATTGTTAGTATCTATTAATCTTCCATGGAAATAAGCACGAAGATCAATGAACATCAGGCATGAATACAGACCTTTTTGTTTTTGCACCTCCTTACTTTAAAAAAAAAGTTTTGAAGGAATATGGACTTGAGATAAGGAATAATGGGTATTCTGAACATGCTATCAGTATAGAAATATCAACAGAGAAGATAAAGGATTGCCTTCTTTTTTAGTTTGAAAAGGAAGAAAACTCCAAATATACAAAGGTACAAAGAGTTAATTGGTCACAGCCAGGGAAACACTTCAGGATGAATAGCCCTGTTCAACAATGTCAGAGATCTGATACAACTGAGGTCCAAATCTCTTTTACCACAACAAAGTGAAAGTACACAGGAAGTGACCCAAGTCAGACTAGAGAATATACATTTTCTGTAAGGGTCATTATTTACACCAGTGTCATCACTTTGATGTGTGGCAATTGAACATAAAAATAACACAGAGTTTGTACCTTCATCTCTTTATTTTATTTGGAAAATAAATCATGTAATGCTTTGACATTAGGCATCATAACACATACTCAAACTGCAACATTTAAAGCTAGCATGCAAAAGTGAGGAGTGGTACCATAATCAATTGATTGAAAGGTATGTATAACAGGATTTCACTGTTTCAAGAGGATATGGAAATATCTATGAAATGCCTTTATACTACAAGCTCCCAGGGGTGCCTGCATGGCTCAGTCAGTTAAGCGTCTGACTTTCACTCAGGTCATGATCTTGCAGTTCCTGAGTACAATCACACATTGGGCTTTGTGCTGACAGCTCAGACCCTGGAGCACTTCAGATTCTGTGTCTCCCTCTCTTTTCTTGCCCCTCCCTGCTAACACTCTTTCTCAAAAATAAATAAACATTAAAAAAAATTATTGCAAGCTCCCAGAGATAATAATTTTCTGTATTTACTACCATTATTCCTATACTGTCAGTAAATATAGATAGGTTCCATGTACTTTGATTGTCCCTCAAGTCAAAACAACAAAAAGGTTTCTAAGTGAGAAAGACTGTATTCAATCTATTAAAGATCAGATCTCAACTAAGCTTAAAAGAATACAAAGGCAAATTCCAAATTAGAAATTCAGGCACCACACTGATTCTTTGTGCAAAAGAACTCAAGAAAAAGCAACATTTTTATTTCCCTAAATCATCACTACTACCACCATTACCCCCCAAATCATCATCACTTAGTTACACATAGTGTAAGATAGTAATGGCAAATACAGAATTCCCCTCTTTGGGAACTTACAGATAAGGTCAATTCATGAATACCTCTCCAAATGCCCAAATAAATAAAAGATACATAAACAATGACCATAATGGGTATTCCTCAATCAGAAACGAACAGTCAAGGCTAAGGCATACTAATATCCCAGATGACCTCCTTGTTGATGGAAGGTAATACTAGAAAGGACCTCATTTTCTGTGTTGGTATGAGAAGTGAATAACTTCTGTGTGCTGTTAGTTAACCTGACTAGGCTGCATGGAAGAGCAGAGAATTGCCCCATTTTGGCATTACATATAACTGTTTCAAAGTAAGACATCAGTTTAAGTATCTCTTCAGCTTGGACATGATCTCATAAATAGAACTCTTTTAGGTCCTCCTTTCATGTCCCTCACCAAAAAGACAAAAAATAATCCACCACATCTCAAAAACAGTAAATCCAGGTAGACCTCCTAGACAGATCTAGTTAAATATTTGCTACAGATATTTATATGGATCTAGATACTAAGATATAACAACAACAACAACAACAGACCTATCAGACCTGACCCCACACACACTTGTCTCCTTAGTTGTGTTGAAGCCCCTGGACAGTAGGCAGGGGTAGCAGAGGACAGGAAGAGCCACAGCCCTCACTCCCTCTCCCCCCGATACCTTTCCCTGCCCTGCCCTTCCAGGGATGGGTGAACCTCTCCTTCACAGTCTTTCCTCTACCCCTTCTACCACCACTAAGGTCTACTCACTCTCCCTGGCGAGTTAGTCCTTCTATTTTTTAAGGGGGAGGGAGGAGGGGAAGGAGGGGGATGAAAGACTCTGTCCCAGAGACCAGAAAACAAGACTGGAGAAGGGGCAGAACCAGGAAAGGTAACTGTAGTCATTTCATAAGGTGGGCTGTTTCAGGCTGGCCCTAAATATCATTCTACTATCAGAGTAAAATACATCACAGGGACCAAAAGAAGTGAGTAGGGGCAGAGACAGGACAAGGGATAGAATTGTAGAGTACAGGGTAAACTGGGGTGATCTAGGGACTATAAGTGCTTCCTGGAAGTGGGAAGGTATAGTCACAGTGTCCCCACCCCTCTTGCCCCCCAGC
>PJEM01017864.1:0-20531 GCA_004023845.1 Helogale parvula
TGTGGGCCCAGTTCTGGGTTCTCTATTCTATTCCATTGGTCTATGTGTCTGTTTTTGTGCCAATACCATACTGTCTTGATGATGACAGCTTTGTAGTAGAGGCTAAAGTCTGGGATTGTGATGTCTTCCGTTTTGGTTTTCTTCTTCAATATTACTTTGGCTATTCGGGGTCTTTTGTGGTTTCATATGAATTTGAGGAGAGTTTGTTCTAGCTTTGAGAAGAATGCTGGTGCAATTTTGATGGGGATTGCATTGAATGTGTAGGTTGCTTTGGGTAGTAATGACATTTTCACAATGTTTATTCTTCTGATCCATGAGCATGGAATGTCTTTCCATTGGTGTCTTCATCAATTTTTTTTCATAAGTTTTCTATAGTTTTCAACATATAGGTCTTTTACATCCTTGGTTAGGTTTACTCCTAGGTATTTGATGGTTTTTTGTGCAATCGTGAATGGGATCAGTTTTTTGATTTCTCTTTCCATTGCTTCATTATTGGTGTATAGGAATGCAACCGATTTCTGTACATTGATTTTGTATCCTGCAACTTTACTGAATTCATTAATCAGTTCTAGAAGGCTTCTGGTGGAGTCTGCCAGGTTTTTCATGTAGAGTATCATGTCATCTGCGAAAAGTGAAAGTTTGACTTCTTCTTTGCCGATTCTGATGCCTTTTATTTCCTTGTTTCCTTTTGTTGTCTGATTGCTGATGCTAGGACTTCCAGCACTATGTTAAAGAACAGTGTTGAGAGTGGACACCCCTGTTGTCTTCCTGATCTCAGGGGGAAAGCTCTCAGTTTTTCCCCATTGAGGGTGATATTAGCTGTGGGCTTTTCATAAACTGCTTTTATAATGTTTAGGTAAGTTCCTTCTATTCCGACTTTCTCAAAGGTTTTTATTAAGAAAGGGTGCTGTATTTTGTCAAATGCTTTTTCTGCATGTATCAACAGGATCATATGGTTTTTATCCTTACTTTTGTTAATGTGATGAATCACATTGATGGATTTGCGAATATTGAACCAGCCCTGTAACCCAGGAATGAATCCCACTTATCATGATGGATAATTTTTTTATATGCTGTTGAATTAGATTTGCTAGTATCTTGTTGAGTATTTTTGCATCTGTATTTATTAAGGATATTGGTCTGTAGTTCTCTTTTTTGCTGGGTCTCTGTCTGGTTTGGGTATCAAGGTGTTGCTGGCTTCGTAGAATGAGTTTGGAAGTTTTTCTTCTATTTCCATTTGTTGGAATAGTTTGAGAAGAATGGGTATTAGCTCTGCTTTAAATGTCTGGTAGAATTCTCCTGGGAAGTCATCTGGCCCTGGGCTCTTATTCGTTGGGAGATTTTTGATAACGGATTTGATTTCTTCACTGATTATCAGTATTCATGCTTTCTATCTCTTCCTGTCTGAATTTTGGCAGTGCATGTGCATTTAGAAATTTGTCCATTTCTTCTAGGTTGTCTAGTTTGTTGGCATATAATTTTTCTTAGTAATCTCTAATGATTGCTTGTATTTCTAAGGGATTGGTTTTAATAGATCCATTTTCATTCATGATTTTGTCTATCTGGGTGCTCTCTCTTTTCTTTCTAAGGAGCCTGGCTAGAGGCTTATCAATTTTGTTTATTTTCTCAAAGAACGAACTCTTGGTTTCATTGATCTGCTCAACTGTTTTTTTGGATTCTATATTTATTTCTGCCCTGGTCTTTATTATTTCTTTTCTTCTGCTGGGTGTGGGATATTCTTGCATCTCCCCTTCTAGTTCCATTAGGTGCTCTGTTAGATTTTGAATTTGCACTTTTTCTAGTTTGTTGAAATAGGCCTAGATTACAATATACTTTCCTCTTAGGACTGCCTTTGCTGCATCCCAGAGCGTTTGGATTGTTGTATTTTCATTTTCATTTGTTTCCATATATTTTTTAATTTCTTCTCTAATTGCCCTTTCTCCACATCCTCTCCAACATCTGTTTTTTCTTGTACTGATGATTTCAGCCTTCTGACAGGTGTGAGGAAATATCTCATTGTAGTTTTGATTTGTATTTCTCTGATGACCAGTGATCTTGAGCATCTTTTCATGTGTCTGTTGTCCATCTGACTTGAATTAGAGAAGTTATGTCTGTTACCATGTTTGAAAACTTTATTATGCCAGACATTATCTCTTTGCATATTTCTATTCATCCAATCCTGTCTTTTTGCTGAGACTTAATTTGTTATAGATTCTCATTTTATATTCAATGTTTTTAACATTTATTTTATATTCTCTAACCCCTTTATATCTGGGTGATATATTTAAAATTTGTATCTTCAACTGTATATGTAATTTGCTATTTAGTTTGTCCACTGAGTTTATAATTTCTTTGATTTTAATTTATTGTTGGATATTATATCCAACAATTATATTTGCTCCCTCTCTTATTTTGGTAGTATTTTATTTCTTATTTTGTAAACTATCTTTTATTTCCTTGAATATTTTATTTTATTATTTTATTTTTTTAAGTTTATTTATTTATTTATTTGTTTTTTGAGAAAGAGGGACAGTGTCAGTTGTGGAGAGACATAGAGAGAGAGAAAGAGAGAGAGAAGCTCAAGCAAGCTTTGCATTACCAGCTCAGAACCTGATGCAGGGCATGAACCCATGAAACCATGAGATCATGACCTGAGTCCAAAACAAGAGTCAGACACTTAAGCAACTGAGCCACCCAGGCTCCCCTCCTTGAATATTTTAAAAAGAGAACATATTTTTATATTAATATTTTGCATATAAATAAATATTTTATATTCTATATCCAACCTTTTATTTGGGAGATGTGTCTTTTTGATATTTGTTGTATCTTTTGATTCATTTATGTCGATGTGCGTTATTGTGCATTTTGCAATTTCAATGGGTACTATTTGTAGCAAAACTGCGTTGGATTGACGGTATATGCAGAGAGAATGTGTAATTGCTTTTGCTTCATGCCGTAAGCTGCTAATAGCCCAGGTCAACTTTAAGGTAATTTCTTGGGTTAGAGCTTCCTTGATCTTCCATGTAGTACATATTTAAACCTGAAACCCTACACTGGTAATTGTTGATTATGAGGAGTTCCCTCTTTTCCAGCCACACCCTAACTCCCTCAGGGTACAGGTCAGTTTTAGCTCCCTGCTTTTGTGATTGGACTATTTTTCAAAGTTCACCTTTTTACAACATGGTGTAGTATTTTAAGAGTCCTAGTTTCATGTGCGGTGTATGCCAATTCAAACTCTCAACTTTTTTCCTGGCCCTCATAGCTTTATCAACCCTAGGCATCAACATAGTCTTACGGCTCTGGTTTTCGTCTCTTTTCTTAACTTTGGATCTAGGATTTCTCTCAAATTGCTTAGTCTTGGGTCCAAAGGATATCTGATTTTTCATCCTCTACATTTCTAGGTGTTTTATTTTCTTTACTTTAAAAGTATATTTATTCATTTTTAATGAGAGAGAGAGCATAAACAGGGGAGCGGCAGAGACAGAGGGAGAGAGAGAATCCCTAGCAGGCTCCACAGCTGTCAGCCTGGAGCCGCATGTAGGGCTCCATCCTATGAACATGATACCGTGACCTGAGCAGTAATCAAGTGGAAGCTTAACCAACTGAGCCAACAAGGGGCACTTAGGTGTTTTATATTGGAAAACTTTTAAAGATATCTAGTCTACCATACTAGTAAGAACAGAAGGATATATATCTTGAAAACTAACTAAAATTTTCACATTATGGGGTGCCTGGGTAGCTCAATCAGTTAAGTGTCTGACTCTTAGTTTCAGGTCAGGTCATGATCTCATGGTTTTGTGAGTTCAAGCCCCGCATCAGGCTCTGTGCTATCAGCTGGGAGGCTGCTTGATACTCTCTCTCCCTCTCTCTCTGCCCTTCTCCCATTCACACTGTCTCTGTCTGTCTCAAAATAAATAAATAAACTAAAAAAAATCACTTTCTCCAATTCACATTTTCAGTTTGTCTCAATAAAATTTTTTTATTTTATTTTATATACAATTATACAATTAATATATTATATATTACACATATAATACACACATATATAGTATATATTACATATATATATAAAATCATTACAAAAATGAAGCTGTTGTTGGAACATATGTTTGCAATAAATACATTTACAGATGCTGTGTGTGTGTGTGTGTGTGTGTGTGTGTGTTGCCTTTTGTTTGTGATTACTTTTAGATTCCCGAATAAAAATCATCCAGTTGCTTCTTGACAACATTACTTTAGGTTTACTAGCTGCAGGACACCTATTTCTCATGGACATTGTCAGAAATCCACTTCAACTAGCCAGTAATTAAAATTTATTTTATTATTTCTTTCTTTCCTTTTTTATTGTGTTCTCTCACAATTAGTGCTTAAGGGGTTATGTTTTTAGAAACATTAATTTCCTCTCACATTTATAGCTTTGTTTTTAATTTAAACAAGTTGTTTCTATCACACAAAGGGCCTTTTTCTTTGAGAAATACTTATTGTTTATACTTTACACTGAGTTGAAATAATTATAGATGTTGCTTTTTTTAGTTAAAAGAGGGAAGGCAATGGTATATTTGAGTTACGTTTATGCTGCTTTACAATGCCATCACTGGGATCTAACATCCATGATGAACATTAATGAGGAAGATATTTTTTGAAGTCTTTGATGGCTATCAAACCAATAGTTTTAGAATGTATGACATTTTGCTGAATGGAATGGCATTATCATCAGTTCCTGCTGGAATTTGAATTCTTTTCATTGGTAAAAAACACATTTTAATATTTTTTTTAAATGACATCAAGGCACACAAAAATTTTTCCCATTATTCATAGAATTTCAGAATTTTGGAGATTGGATGGATGCAGTTTTAGCACATCAGGTATATCTTGAATTCTCTTGAATTCTCTTTTAAAAACAGGAAGCACTGTACCTCTTGAGGCCCCTCATTCCATTTTAAGAATAAAATTTAATTAGAAGTATAACTTGGAACTCAGTTAAGGTATTCTGTCCTTTGAGAATACTATCTTAGAACAAGAGCAGATTTGCATCCCTCCCAAACTCTCTAGGGACCTGGAGAAGGGTTGTGGCCTGAGGGGGTGCAAGGAGCAGAGGTCAGTTTCCAGCTTTCCAGCCCTTTCTCTGTATGAAAGAGAGAAAGTCTTTGCTGCATTGGGTTAGGTCCTATAGTCTGTCCTACATGGGTTATTTCCTCTGCGTGCATTGGTCCTCAGCCCTTTCCTAGATGTTCCAAGGAATCAGCACTCACACACACCTCTGGGTGCGTAATAGAGTTTATTAAATTCTTGGGGAGGTGAGGGCCTTTTACTTCACAACAACTTAAAACACCGGTAGGTGACCATAAGGACTCATTCCTCAATCTAGTGATAATTCAAAGATAATGTCAATTTGGGCTTGACAACTGTGTGGTGGCTATCAGAGTGCACAGTGAGTTAGTTCCCCTGTTAGATCATACTCACCTATTAGACAGAAGGAGTCTTTCTCTCCTTTACCTCTGACAGTGTGTAGCTGTTGAGGTCCAGGGGAGACCATCTCAGGCTCAAGTGACATATTCACTCATGACATATTAAAGTGCCATAGCAGACTTTTGGGGAAAGATGAGTCATGTAATCTGTTACTTGGAGACAGGAGAGCATAGTGAAGAAAACAAGACCGGAGTGGGAAGCCCAGGTTTTTTGGTTCAAATTCTGGTTTCTGCCGAATGCTAGTTATCATAGGCAATTATTTTACCTGTGTCTATCTTTTCATTCTCATCTTTAAAATTGGGACAATAATAATACTTTTAGAGGTTTTCTTGCAGGGAGTAAATGAGTAAATGTATATAAGACACTGAGAACATTAACTATTCCATAGTAAGTGGTGAAAATTCATTAGCTATTATTAACTTTTTAACCTTGGGTCTCAGTCACTCCTTATATTACTTGATCAGTTAATGAGCGACTATAATTTGCAACATGACACTTACTGTTAGAGATGTGTGTGTGTGTGTGTGTGTGTATATATATATATATAGAGAGAGAGAGAGAGATTGAAATTAAGTTTTTGTGCATATGCAAAAAGCATTTGTGTGATTACTTTTTCTGAGTAGCTGTCTGCTCAGCTAGTTTGGTATTTCTCTCTTAACATAAAAGGTTGTAAATTATGCTGCATTTATTTTGATGATCAGAAGCTCATTGAGTCTTAGTTTGATTTCATGGGCAGTTCAGTATTCGCTTAGTGATATTTAGAAACTTTAAATTTTATTTTACTGTTTTGATAAACTATTACATTTAGCTTGCAATAGTAAAATACACTTATTGCTAAACATCTTGATTACTAAAATTTCTGAAAGAAAATAACTTATTTCTAAGAAAATAATGTATTTCTAAGTTGCTTTCCTGCTTTGTTTTCAATTTAAAAATATTTAATGAGATTTTTATAGCATGAGGTTTTTTTTTAACACAAATAACATATTAGACATGTATTTACTGGTATTGAAATGAAATTGTTTTCTTGTACCTTTTAACCTTTAGCCTTATTTCTGAGAATTACTGTAAATAAAAGTATTTCTCTCCATACCCCAGAATCAAGGAAAATTCCTTGCACATACTATTGAATAAATACAATTTCTTAGCTTTTTCAGCTTCCTATCAACTTCTGATAAGTCCTTCTACTGTTAGGGAAATTCTTGCATTATGACCTCACCTGCTCAACCAAGTAAAAGCCAGACTGCCTGCTTCACCAGACCTTTCCACAGTTAAGCACAGTCACGTGACCCGGCCTTTACCAATCAGGCATACTCTAAAGACCTCTTAGGGAGTGAGTGATCAGGGCAGCAGCTGTGAGGAGTTTGGCGGTGGGAACTGTCCTGAGCTGGGGCAGAAGGTCTCAAGTGCCTTTGTGTTGGAGTGGTTTCCACAGCAGTGAGAGAAGCACATGCCGCAGAGATCTGACTCACAGGAATTGTCCTCAGGCAACACGCAGCCCAGCTCTGCGGTGCCAGTGAGATTCTGTGGTGTTCCTAATATCCTTTTTAGACTCCTCTCTCTTCCAGCTGGCCTGAGAGGACTTGTGTAGAGCTCTGAATCCTGACATACAACTTT
The DNA here is from genome assembly GCA_004023845.1 of Helogale parvula. Lineage (NCBI taxonomy): Eukaryota > Metazoa > Chordata > Mammalia > Carnivora > Herpestidae > Helogale > Helogale parvula. The sequence goes on from PJEM01017864.1 coordinate 7,087, forward strand.
GAATAAGTGAATTCCTATTCTTCTTGAAGATTAAAAAAAAAACAATTCCCCTCAAACATTCCTCATTTTTAAATCATTGATTCTGCCTTAGATCAATGAAATTTGGAAAACCAAATTCAAAACAATGGTAAAAGCTTAGAAACTGTATAACAAGAATAGTTAAAGCACTAAACTCCAGATTGGAATGGATGAGTCATGACATCTATCGTTAATTCACATTATCAATGGAAAGACCACTTTGAGAGCCAAATCAAGCTTGCTTTTTCAAGAGCCAAAATTACCAACTATGCCTGTTGATGTTCCTTCAAACTCACTGTTGCTTTTCTCTGGTTGTGTATAAATTTGTCACTGTTCTTAAAGCTTAGTGTCTGGAACTGACAGCAATGTACCAGGTGAAGTCAGCATTTGCAGAAAGAAATTATCATCTCTCTTATTCTGGATACTATTCTTTTATCCATGTAGTCCAAATGTACATTAGATTCGTCAGTAGACTCAAGTTTTGAAATACAATAATTGATGATTAAAGAAAAAATGTTGGGGCACCAGAGAGGCTCAGTCAGTTAAGCATCTGACTGGGTTTCAGCTCAAGTCATTATCTTGTGGTTCAGGAGTTCAAGCCCCACTTTGCACAACAGGGAGAAGCCTGCCTGGAGTTCTCTCTCTGTCTCTTTCTCTCTCTGCCCCTCCCCTGCTTGTGCTCTCTTTCTCTCTTTCAAAATAAATAAATGAACTTGAAGAAAAAGACAAAATGTTAAAATTATAGGCATATTCTAGCCTTAATCCCAGAAGAAAAAATAGTGCTCTATGAATGAGGTTCTAGTTTATGGAACTACACCCAATTCCAGATTCAAGCCAATTGCAATATTTTCCTGTGGTTCATTTTTATTACTTATGAATCAACAGGGTCATTGAATCAATATCTCAAAGATTATACTCCTTTTTTTCATAGCACTCCTTTGTTCTAAATACATTCCTTTGTTCGTAGCAGAATAATTCCCAATAACAAAGTATCTCTGGATGGGTGAATGCAATAAGGAAAATATGGTATATATACACAATCTAAAAAAATAAGGTAGTGTTATAGAAACAGAGCAAGGTGGTGTTACCAGGGACAGGAGGAATGGGAAATGGGAAGATGTAGTTCAAGGGGTACAACTTTTAGTTATAAGATAAATAAGTTCTGAGGATCTAATATATGGCATAATAACTATAGTTAATATTGTTGTGTATACTTGAAATTTGCCAAAAGTAGATCTTTTTTTATTTTTAAAAATTTTAATGTTTTTTAAATTTATTTTTGAGAGAGAGAGAGAGACAGCATGAGCAGGGGAGGGTCAGAGAGAGAGGCAGACACAGAATCTGAAACAGCTCTAGGCTCTGAGCTGTCAGCACAGAGCCCAACATGGGGCTCGAATCCATGAACCATGAGATCATGATCTGAGCCAAAGTTGGACGCTCAACCGAATGATCCACCCAGGCTCCCCACTGAAAGTAGATATTAAGCACACTTACACACACACACACACACACACACACACACACACACACAAGAATTATCTGTGTGAGGTGATGAATGTTAATTAACTTGATCTTACTAATCATTTCACAATATTTATGTATATTAAATCATCACATATACACTTTAAACATATATAATCATATCTGTCAATTATTCCAATTCTTCCAAGAAAGCTGGAACAAAGGCAAACTTATTCAGAGAAGATAGAGTGCGATGTAAATATAATGAAAATAATAGTTCTCTCCCGAGTGTCGTTTAATCCCCCAGGTGTCTAATAGAAATGGTGGTCCCTAGATGTTACCCCAGAAGTAAGTTCCAGGTACTTTTATATATACCGAAATCTGAGAGTGGACCACAGAAATTTTTTCCATGCCAGCAAACGATGTACTGATGTTAATTCATAGCTGTATTAAGGATGTTTTGCAAGACACAAGATTTTAAGCTATAAATTCTACTCAGATTGGTTCTAGTCTTTTGATTCTATGTAAATGTAATATTAATAGTTGGAAAGTAACATAAGATTTTACTAGCTATAGAATTTTTATGTATCCAAAAGTGGTATTAGAGAATATATATTTGCAAACTTCCTCAGATATATGGGCAATAAAACACAATGTTTAAAATAGATAATAAAATACATACTATAGAAGTCATAAAATTTTGATTTTTTTCTTTCTTTTGCCCATTGTATATCATCATACAAATAGACACATATGAGAAGTATCATTTAGATCAATTGGTTGATGAAAAAAAACTGAAAAGAAACTTGGGAAAATCCATTGAATATTGATCAAAAGTTAGGTAATGTAAGCTGGATCTGAGAGGTTTGGAGAAAATATGAAGCTTCTGTATATTGAAGTGACATAAAGAAATGATGTTTATGATGGCTGTCTGTAAATTCTTATGACCTTTGGGGCCCCGAGGTGGCTTAGGCGATTGAGAGCCCAGCTCTTGATTTCGGCTCAGGTCATGATCCCAGGATCCTGGGGTCAAGCCCACATCAGGCTCCACAATGAACATGGAGCATGCTTAGGATTTTTCTCTCTCTCTCCCTCTGCCCCTCTCCCAAGCTCATGTTCGCTCATGTGGTGCCTCTCTCTTTCTACAAAAAAGAAAAAGAAAAAGAAATTCTGATGATCTTCAAAGGGTAGCAACTACTGATTTTGCAACTGGAATGGGAGCCAAGGCAAGACAATAGCGATCTGCTGAGATCTGTCCTGGTAATGTATGTTAACTTAGTGTTTTGCATCATTAACAAGTTCATGGTTTTGCTGAGTTTTTAATTGCAGTAGATACTAAATGTGAAGCTAAAGTCCAGCATTTTTAGTTGGTGGGCAACATAATGGGAAATAACTGAAAAAAATCTGGACTCAGAAACTATGCAAGTTGGTAACACATGGCAGTAAGGAGCCTAAAGCTTCTTTGAGGCATTGAGGGATCCAGTGTGCACTTCTCCCCTTCTGGGGGATTTAGTCCTTTGACTCGATGGCTTATCATTTCAAGGTTGAGATAGATTTAAAGTTTCTCAAAACATGACCTTTTTTAAAAAAAATTATTTTTGCCATTTTTAATTTATTTTTGAGAGACAGAGCATGAATGGGGGAGAGGCAGAGAGAGAGGGAGACAGAATTCAAAGCAGGCTCCAGGCTCTGAGCTGTCAGCACAGAGCCCGACACGGGACTGGAACCCACGAACCCTGAGACCATGACCTGAGACGAAGTTGGACTCTTAACTGACTGAGCCACTCAGGTGCCCCAAAGCATGACCTTTTTAAAAAAAAAATTATTATTATTCCTGATCAACTGAAACTAAAATTGAAAGCTTAAAGAAAGACTTGAGAACAGTTTCAAAACTTTTACTTAAAAACATACCTTTTTCAAGTGCCATGCAGAACATTCTTATATCTTCACTTTCACCTTCACAGTAAAGTTTAAGGAGTTTAAAATCTCCCTAGCTTGGAATGCGATTCACCTAAGTGTTCTTTCACATTAGCACCACATTGAAACTATCACTAATGGAGAATCAATTTGAAAATTAAATTAACTTCACACGCCTTTTTAAAATAAAATTTGAAATAGGTTAGTAGTCTGCAAAATTAATATCCTATTAGTTTAACTTTTCTGTAATTGATGAATGAAATTGTGACCAAAGAGGCATTTACCTGTCTCGTTTTTGTTTGCCTTAAATCTACGTGAACTTGAAATACAGTCTTCTTGACAAATGAGGTTACTAGAAACTAAATGGGAATTCTTATTTGCCACCATAGTGATGACATGAAGAATCACAGCCTTTAGCTCGGGGCTACTAAGCTCTTAATAATGAGAGAAAGGTATTTCATCTTCACCTACGGTAGAGCCACAATTACGATGAACAAAAATAGCTGCCAAGGTTTCTCCAAAAAAATATTCATGACAGTGAGAAAAATATTGATTTTAAATGCCAAGAAATGAAATATCTTCTAAAGTGTTCATTTCAATCCAACTATTATTTTCCGAAAGAAACTGAATGGACTGTAAGTGTTTCATAGTGCTATTTCACATTTAATGCTTTTTCCAAAAAAAAGAAAGAAAGAAAATAATCCCAAGCAAGAACTTGAAATTTTTCTCTCACCTTCTCTCTTTCTCTCTCTTTTTTAAGGTATGCGCACTTCCCTCCTTTCTCTCTTGCTCTTTTACTCTAGCACAAATGAACAACAACTATCTCAAAATGTATAAAAGAAAAACAAGTTAAATGAGAATAAAAAACAAGTTATGAGAGCATCGAGTTAATTGATTTCTTACTTTAAACAGAATATTAGAATATAAGTAATGTCTGCAAGACAGGAGGAATGCAGAAGGGGTAGTACTTTGATGAGGGGTCACACTGCCTCAGCCTTTATTCTTCAGTGTTCCAGCTTCTCCTTCTTTCATTTATATCAAATTATATTATTATGGGAGCCATATGATACTAACATATACCTTTGGAGTTAATTGGGATTTAGTATTGGCCGCATCTTTACGCATAAATGATGTAGTTGCTATGACATAAATGCTAGCACATTGTCATCTTTTTTGCAATTGATATCTTTGATTCAAGTAGGCTCCTGGCTAAAGGTAAGAAAGAAATTGAGTTATTTCAGGCTTGAAGTGAATCCTTCTCATATATCACTTCAATGTTCTCAGCCACACCTTCAGCCACTGCAGGGGTATTTAACTACATACAGGCTTCAACTGGTTTCTGATATGTGCACCCCAACAGCATATTGCTGTAGGCTCGTGTGTTCATACTTCTCAATCCTATGCTAGAGCTTCTTAGATGCTTGCTGCCTCATAGGACCAGCTGAAGAAAACAATTGGTATTCACTCATGTACAAGTTGGAGCATAAGAATATTTACGTCCAAGAAAGCATCATGATCAATGAGAGATAGAAACCTATCATAATGCTTCATTTTACTGTCCTCTGTATGGATAGTTAATACATGCATTTCTTAAGGTTCCTTGGAAGGTTCAGGTGAGAGTAACCACCAGTGCCTGTGGCGGCCAACGTAGTGATACATTCTTTACTGGCTGTGCCTTCTTTGCTTCGCTCTCTCTCCACTGCCCCATCCTGCTGCCTGTTATCACTATGAAGTTACCTGCACACAAGACTTTGAAGTCTCTGCTCTTAGGGATGGAGGAGGGAGGCCCTGGGTAAGACAAACTGATTCCAAATTAGTAATATGTTTTTCACCATTGAAGGCCATGGACAGATAATCAATTACTTAGGTGCTAATACATTCCAGAAATTACCATAACAAATGATAGCACTGAGATGGAGACTTTAATGAGCGATTCTTTATTTTCATTTCCCTCCATCTGTGTCTACATGAATTGGAGCAGAACTAATGGGCAAAACCCCTCTGCCATGGCTGGTGTAGGAAATACCCCCCAAGGCAGAGCTTTCCCTGGAATATGCAATCCAAGGAATTATTCTCAAAGTACCATTGCTGTCATGGTTTATACTTAGCTTAAAGTTTTCCAAAATTTTCATTAGTGGAAATAATTCATTGCAAATATCACCAACAGACAGCTTAAATATCTCTAAAGGGTATAATATGACACATCAGAATTATAAAACACTTTATAATTGATTATTTGATGAGAGAATGAGCTTATTTTAAATATTTTTCTTTTTTTAACTGAAATATAATTGGCATACAGTGTTATGTTAGTTTTAGGTGTGCAATATAGTGATTCAAACAATTCTATACGTTGCTCAGTGCTCATGGTGAGTGTGCCCTTAATCCCTTCCTTCTTCCATCCCTCCACTCACCTCCCTTCTGGAAACCACTAGTTTGTTGTCTGTATTTAAGAGTCTGGTTTTTGGTTTGTCTCTTTTTCCTTTGTTCATTTGCTTTGTTTCTTAAAAAAAATTTAAGAGACTAGAAAATACATTTTTGTTTCATATTCTGTTTATATTTTTTATTCCCCCACCATGGTTTCTATGCATGGATATAAATACCAAAAAAGCATATAGTAAAAAGACTTCAAATACTCTAATTTCAAAAGAAGATATTTGTAAGCAAAATTGTTAGGCTAAGTTACCACATTACTCTTTACAATTAGAGAGTAAAGTAGAACTTTTTAATAAGAAATTAAACTGTTAATACATTGCTCTGACTTCCAGTTAGATCATGTTAATAGATTTAGTCTAACATTTCTTCCCCAATGGAATATCAAAGCATCTAGATCAAAATATGAAAAGTTGTATCAAGACTTAGAATAAATTCATTTAAAAGCAATTCAGCGTAAGTGAAATATGGCTCTAAAGCGCATACACAAAATTTAAAATATAGCGTTGCAGATGCTATTAGGCTAAGCTCTAACATTCAGGTGTACTAAAATTCTAACTTGTTACAAGTAGGATATAATTTAAAGGCAATGAAAATGCTTTCTCTCCAAAACCCTCTCCTTACTTAATTCTACCTGCCTTACAGAGTGGAGGTAGGAAATAAAACTAATACAGATGAATGAAATATTGTGCATGGCACATACTAGACCTTTTATAAATAATAATTATGCTTATTATTATTAAAGTCATGTACTTGTGTAAAAAACAATTTAGAGGGATTAATTTCCACCCTGGATGCCTTGGCTTTTTCTTTTTAAGAAAAGATGAACTGGAATTCTTTCATTTAGTATCCCCTGATAACTCCATTGAGTAGAATGCCAGGTAATAAGAATGTCTCATTTTTTAGTGTTCTGCGAACGGGTACCTACAACACTGGTGGGAAGGTTTAGTACCTCTGGATGGCAGAGCTGCAGGAGCTCGACCAACGTGTGAAACTCTGAGCTGTGGGCTGTGTTTTTATTAAGTGCGCTTGGCTCTCCTGCTGCTTTCCTTTCAAAACTCCACCCTGAAAAGCACAGATCTCTTTAGCAAAATTAAGGGAAGACAGAGTGATCTCTCTTTGGGCAGTAATCGTGTGAAATAGATTAAGAAATACACTTGCTCATACCAGCAGGCAGCAACTAGAAACTGACAAATGTTCACAGACTCAAGTCACAGAACAAAGGGAGTGAACGCTGTGACTTGTCTTTATTTATCTTTACCTGCAAAGGTATATATGTGTGGCAGGGGTTGGGGGGGGGCACTAGAAACTTTTCCCCAGATAGAATAGGAAGATAACTAAAAGGAATGTAGGGAATAGTAATAGTCTGAATAGTATAATTTTTCCTGTCCCATTTGCAAATGATGATAATAATAATAATAATAATAAATTCCATCTGAAATACATAGCAAAAGTTTTATGATCAAACTATTTCAGAACTAATCTGATAAATCATGTTAATTGTCCTGACTCTGTGTCATTATAACCCGAAGTACAGTTGTAGATGGTTAATTGTTCCTCTTCTCTTATATCCTCAGCAGATTTTTTTTTTCCCAAGAGTAATGCTATCTTAGGCTTAGACAAAGTAGAGTCAGACTTGCCCAGAAAGCAGTGTGGCATTTTCCCAGTTTACATCAACTTCTTATTTTTAGATGTTGCATAGGGAAGAAAGAGAATAAGGGCATGGAACAGACCAAACATGATAAGTCATTGTGACATTTTGTTTGGAGCACACAAATCCCCCTCCCTGAGCTGACCTCAGAAAAATGAAAGCAAGTGAAAGATACTATTCCTGGAATGATGTGTGTCTGAATGGAAACTTCTGGACACTGCTTATCATTAGGATCCTAGATTAAATTATTCACTTCAATGTTTAATGAAAATTCACTGAAGGTCCATTGACTCATCATGACAGTCCCTGAGAGGTGCAGACTTTTCCCTTTGGGAAAATAAATATAACCCATTAAGAGACAAGAAGGACCTCAGAATTAGAATATAATCTACTTTTTGAGACGAATGTGATCTCAAAGAGAAAAGAGGCCTCATTCAATGCTTCCAGTGCATGGGGGCATGGGAGAATGAGCCTCAAATTCAAGATGTGGGAAACTATGGGAGAACCTGTAGGAGTTGCAAGAGTTTGGGAAGAATTACAGTTCCAAATCAGGACGTCCTTGTTGCTACTTAAGTCGTACTAGAGAGGGGAAGGATGCCCACTTGAAGTATGAAGGGTGATGTGAAAGGACCCCATATAAACCAACTAACAGGGTGCATCTGAACTGTGCTGTGGAAAAATCTAAACCATGAGTGAGACCATTGATCATTAGCAGAGTGAGTAAACCCTGGCATCTGAGGAACCAGGGCAGTACAGGGCATGACAATTTCATGCATCAGAAGAGTAACTCAGACCATGGTTCTCATGGAGGGTGGTACTTCTTTCCAAAGAATGTTTGGAAATTTCTGAAATCATTTTTGGTTGTCACAAGTTTGGAGGAGATATAACCAGTTAGAAGGAATGACCCTGGGTTGCTAGGTACTGAGCATTGTTCAGGAAAAAAAAAAGACACATAAAAAAGTTGCCTTAATTTTTGCAGGATTTTGAAATATCCCATCAGATATTTTTGTAGCTCACACACCTACTTTGACTTTCTGAAACTAGAACATAACTCTTTTATACATATAAACACGAGGTGAATGTTTTTGTATGATCAGAATGAATACTAAATTACCTGGAATGCAAATATTGTGTAACTCTAGGGAAGGTTGTACTCTATTTTGTTCAGAACTTTAAAATAATTGTTTATCATATAACAGAAAATTGCATTACCTGTGCTCTTGTTGTAGTGGTATTTGTGTAGCCAATAAATACACCCAAATCATTAAGCTTTTATGACTCTTTCAAGTATTTTTGATGGATGCGAGTGCGGAGTCACTTTATTTTGTATTCTCTTTTAGCGTAGTGATTCTTAAGCATTTACATATAAACTATACATTACTTTATGATAAATTCCATTTCTCTTATTTCTCTTTTACATGTCATGACATTATATTGATTTTTTGAAATTGTATGTGCTGGTAGATTATATTATCTATGAATTTCACTTCAGGAGAGTGGAGAGGAAGTCAAATATTTGTAATAAAAGGGGAAGTAGGCTTGATAAGGTTGGGAAACCTCTCCCCGTTTCTTCAATGTGAGAAAACAGTCCTTGGGAGACACTGGGATGGAGAAGGATGTTTTGAAACTCTCATTTTCTGTTTCTGTTTTATTGCAAACCTAGTGTGAGGCCTATAATGAGTGACTTCACAATGTTTTTCTTTACAATTTGTCAAGACAGTTTTGAGTTTTAGAATCTGTTAGTTTTTTTTCTTCTCACAGGTGAACGTGAACATATTATTAGCACCATTTAGGGAAATTCATCAAGAAATGCCTTTTAGTTACACAAAAGAAAGGCAAACAACACAGTTGTTCTGAAAAGATGATGTTACCTTACATACCAGAATATGTAGATTGAGGGAGTGTGTTTACCAATATAAATGGGAGGTATCATTATCAAGTATACGCATGCATTTGGAAGTGTCATTATCAACTGTGACTTTGTTGATAAGAAAGGAATTATCTTCCCAAACCTAATATTTATCCCAGATGTGCAATTCCCTAACATGGGGTTACTAATGCTGGAATCACAGAGACTTTGGGAAATATTGAGAGGGCTTCTGTGCTTGCCTTGTCAGGGCTTGGAATCCACACATAACAGTTGCTATGACTGAGAATTTGTGTCCCACTCCCCAGATTAATATGTTGGAACTTAATCTCCGATGTGATGACATTTGCAGTTGGGGCCTTAGGAAGGCACTTACATCATGAAGATCGTACAATCATGAATGGGATTAATGCCCATAAAGAAGAGGCCCCAGAAAGCTCTTTCATCCCCTTTGCCATTTTTTTTTTTTTTTGAGAAGACGGCCTTCTGTGAACCAGGAAGCAAGTGTTTCCCAGACACTGAATCTGCTTACACTTGATCATGGACTCTTGACTCCAGAACTGTGAGAAATAGATTACTTTTGTTTATAAACTTGTTTCTGCCCATGTATTCTATAATAGCCACCCAAAAGGAACGTTGACAACCATATTTTACTTTTACAATTTTAAAGGAGGGGTATTGAAGTCATATTAAATTCATCATTAAAAGAGGCAAGACCTGGGCGCCTGGGTAGCTCAGTCAGTTAAGCGTCTGATTTCAGCTCAGGTCATGATCTCACAGCCTGTGAGTTCAAGCCCTGCATTAGGCTCTGTGCTGTCAGCTCAGAGCCTGGAGCCTGCTTTGGATTCTGTGTGTCACTCTGTCTCTCTGCCCCTCCCCCACTCATGCTCTATCTTTCTGCGTCTCAGAAATAAGTAAACATTAAAAAAAAAAAAAGAGGCAAGACTGGGGCACCTCACATCAGTTAAGTGTCCAACTCTTGATTTTGGCTCAGGTCATGATCTCATGGTTTGTGGGATTAAGCCCTGAGTTGGGCTCTATGCTGACAGTGTGAGCTTGCTTGGGATTCTCTCTCCCTCTCTTTTTGCCCCTTCTTCACTCATCTTCTCTCTTCTTCTCTCTCAAATAAATAAATAAACACTTAAAAATAGAGAGACAAGACTAAGTATTGTGTAAACTAATCTGTCTCCCCAAATAGTTAAGTGGCGAATAACATATACTTTGGGGGTCATTGTGTTTAAAAGTTCTGCTTTTTAAGTAGGTCATGATGGCTTGTTTTTAAGAGGCTTCATTGATTTAGTTGCTTACTTCCTTGAGACCCAAACTAAGGCTGCATGATATTTAATAGTGCAATCTAGAGTCTGGATCTTGGGTATCTGACACATTTTCTGTATGTTCTCACCAGACATGACTAGGAGCAGAAAGATCTTATTTAGATTAATAACCAGCTACATTTTCCCATTCACTGACACATCAAACTCTAATGGGAAGAAGGACTGAGGACAGATAACACTAACAGGATGGGATGAGCTGAAGAAGAATTAGAACAGGGTATTTAGAAATGGGACTGTGTGATTCATCCCAGAGCTCATTTGGAATGTCAGGCTGCTGAGAAGTTTTTATTGAGCATTGCTGAAGGTAGGAGGTTGGCGTGGACAGCTTATTTTTATTATTTGGGCTCAGCCTGAAAAAAACAAAGTATAACAAAAAATTCTATATGCCCACATGATTTCATATTTTTACTTTTTGTTCTACATATATTTTTCTTTATGCTAATTCCACCCACACAGTTTCACCCATGAGAGAAAAATTTTAATGATGGAAGTCATTAGAAACAATACAGAGGAAAGGGTTATATACAAAAATGTAAAATATTCATACGCAAGGTCATCTATAACTATTCAGTCTGACTTAGAGATTTTTTTTTTTGGTCTTTTAGGTTGGGGTTTTCCTCTGTGTGCATATATGATGCTCACTTAGTATGAGCATAGATATAATCCCACCAGCTTTTATACATAAAGAGCCTCTGGTAATTATCTATAAACCAAACAAAAACACCAAAGACCTGAAAGATATCTCTGTAGATTAAAAGATGGCATGAAGTACTTAAGTAACAGGCTGATAAAGTACATGTTAGTTAACCAGGAAGCTCTGCATCACTGTTTATAGACATATTGGTTGGACAACATATAGTTTGTTTTTTTTTAATATTGAATTTAGAATGACTCCAAACACTTTCTCTGGAGTTGTGGGAAGTAGAAGACAATATGCATTGTATTTTCCCCTTGAACATCTTTAAACAACTTAATTGAGCTATAATTCACATACCATACAATTCATCCATTTAAACTATACAATTGAATCGTTTTTGTTATATTACATGACTGATTTTGAAGATTATAGTTCTATCTCTCATATATATGTATATGTATATAATTCACCACTTAAAACCATTTTTTTAATGTTTACTTATTTTTGAGGGAGAGACAGAGCACGAGAAGGGAAGAGGCAGACAGAGAGAGACAAACACAGGATCTGAAGCATGTTCCAGGCTCTGAGCTGTCAACACAGAGTCCAATACTGGGCTTGACTCATAGACTGTGAGATTATGACCTGACCCAAGTTGGGCACTCAACCAACTGAGCCACCCAGGCACCTAATTTAAAATCATTTTTAAATGCACAATTCATTGGCATTAATTACATTGACAATGCTGTGAAACCATCACCACTATTTTCAAAATTTCCTTATCACCTCAAACACAGTATTTTAAAAGAAAATCTACCATTTTTGATTCAGAAGAAGTAAGCCACAACCTAAGAAAATTATAATTTCCAAACTATTTTTTAAATGTTTATTGATTTGTTTTGAGAGAGGGAAAGAGTGTGTATGGGGAAGGGACAGAAAGAGAGGGAGAGAGAATACCAAGCAAGCTCCATACTCAGTGTGGAGTACAACTCAGGGCTCAGTCTCATGAACCATGAGATCATGATCTAAGCCAAAATCAAGATTCGGTTGTTTAGCAAACTGAACCATCCAAGTGCCCCACTAGAAAAAAAACATTTTAAAGCTTTTCTTATGAATGTCAATGGCTCTAATAGCACGAAGGGGAGATCATGGTGGCAGTTAAGAGTTTATAATGGAAAATCTACACGATATGGAATATCCACAAATGGACTACAGAGACATCCACATGGAGAAATGATTCTAAATGCTAGTGAATGCACACTCTCCAACAGGTTGAGGCTCACCACACAGAAATAAACCAACACAGGTATACAGAGACGTATTGAGAAGAGATGACCAAATGCTGTGTAAACTAATCTGGAGTGAGTGAAGTGAAGGAATATGTCAATTGAGAAAGAAGGATGTTTGGAGGCTAGTGGTTAGGTAAATTTGGTGGTGTTAAAACTTGCCCACAAGTTTTCTATCATCAAGAGGCAGAGTTCTATTCCTTTCTTTATAAAATAGGGCCAACCTTACAAACTTCTTTCTAAAGAACAAAATGCAGAGGAAACAAGATGGTATGATTTTGAAACTAGTTTAGAAAAGGCGGTACACAAGAAATGGAAATTGCACCAATATCTCAAAGCTAGAGCAAACTATCCTCAAATTCATATGGAACCACAAAAGACTCCGAATAGCCAAAGTAATATTGAAGAAGAAAACCAAAATGGGAGACATCACAATCCCAGACTTTAGCCTCTACTACAAAGCTGTCATCATCAAGACAGTATGGTATTGGCACAAAAACAGACACATAGACCAATGGAACATAATAGAGAACCCAGAACTGGGCCCACAAATGTACGGCCAATTAATTTTTGACAAGGCAGGAAAGAGTATGCGATGGAAAAAAGACTGCCTCTTTAGCAGGTGGTGCTGGGAGAACTGGACAACAACATGCAGAAGAATGAAACTAGACCACTTTCTTACACCATACACAAAAATTAACTCAAAAGGGCTGAGAGATCTGAATATGAGACAGGAAACCATCAAAACCCTCAAAAAGAAAGTAGGAAACAACTTCCTTGACCTAAACCGTAGCAATTTCCTACTCAACACATCCCCAAAGGCAAGGAAAATGAAAGCAAAACT
>PJEM01017865.1:0-20511 GCA_004023845.1 Helogale parvula
TTCTGATTCCAAGCTTTAAAAAAGGTCTTCTGGCAAACTGCACGGCCTCAGTACTCCTTGGGGGACAAGAAAAAATAGCCTATTAATAGGACTTCAAAGCTTCACTACAACTGATCAGTTAGCTCTCTTCTGCAGGGAACCGGGCAGATGATCTGAGGTGCCCTATGTCCAGCCCTGAATGGCCCTGAATCAGGACCCCGATCTCAGGGCCTCCTGCAGAGCGTGCTCGGCCAGTAACCAGGCTGACAGACTCCCTCCTGGTGTACTGGATGCTTGTCTCAACAGGTCTCGTCTGCATAAGCCCAGGTTGCTGGAGGAGACTCGGGCCGTCCCTGGTGAAGGGACACCGACACTGTCTCTCACTGCTCCTCCCGATGGACTCCGGCGACTCGAGCTGTCTGTGGAGGCCTCTAACTCCCTCCCTCATTAATGAGTATGGTAAGCAGCCAGTTGGCTCTGGCTAGTCTACCTCGGGGCAGGGACTTGAAGGAATGATCCCAAGCAGCTGCTGAAACGCGCATGGTTTCAGGGAAGTTTCGGACTTCTCTGGCCCCACATGACGCCCGTTTGCACTTGTTCGTGGAGGGGAAAAGTCTGCAGCTGCTCATTGGTCTGACTGACGGACTTTAGGACCTGGAGACCTCTTTCTCTGTCCTCTGGGCTTTTTTCAGCTTCTGGCCTTCCCCTCCCTCCTGTTTCGGTACCACCTTAGATGCAGCGCACCGCGGCATCACCCTCCTCAACGTCAAGGCGCGAAGGGCACCCCCTTGGGCCTAGCCGTGCGCGCCCATTGTTCCCGTGCGCGCCCATTGTTCCCGGGCCCCCGGTGAAAGTCGACAGTGGGGAGCAAACTGATGGTTTTAGGGGGGCGCAGGCGGAACATATTTGGCATTTACAGGCATTCGTCGGTTCAGTGACCACAGATGCGTCTTCTGCACGGTCAGCACAAACATGAACCTTTTTCTACCCAGGTTTACGGAAGGGCAGATAAGCCGTGTTCTCTCTGTTGCAGTTTGTTAGCAAAGGGGTTACTTGAAATGACGGTTCATTTTGCCCCTAAATATATTTTAAAGCTATACTGGTATGGGGCCTCTGGATGGCTCAGTCGGTTAAGCGTCCAGCTCTTGATTTCAGCTCAGGTCATGATCTCACAGTTCATGAGATCGAACCCCTCATCAGGCTCTGTGCTGGCAGCTTGGAGCCTGCTTGGGATTCTCTCTCTCCCTCTTTCTCTCTGCCCCTCCCCTACTTGAACTCTCTCCCTCTCTCTCTCAAAATAAATAAATAAACATTAAAAAAAAGTACACTGGTGTAAGATTAAAATTCTGCTTTTCCCTGTTTAAAAGAAAGTTTTCTTGGATTGTTGGTCCGCTCTTGATTTTAAAAATGTAATAAAAGTTTTTTCTCTCTTTTTCTTATTTTTTATTAATTTTTAAAATGTTTATTTTTGAGATAGAGAGATAGAGAGCAAGCAGGGGTAGGGCAGAGAAAGAGAGGGAGACACAGAATCTGATGCAGGCTCCAGGCTCCTAGCCGTCAGCACAGAGCATGACATGGGGCTCAAATTCACAAACCGAGAGATCATGAACTGAGCTGAAGTTGGACACTTAACTGACTGAGCCGCCCAGGCGTCCTAAAGGTTTTACTTTTTGTCTCCCTGGAAAAGCATTTAAAAAAGAAAAAGGTTTTTATGCTTTGTCTTTGAGTCTTTGGTTACTTAAGAACTAAAATTCATCAATATTAAAGGAGCTGAGTTTTGCTAACCACTATACAACCCTACATATTTGCATCTGGAGTCTCTTACTGCCATCGTGGCTAAATAAATAAGTTAAAAAATTTTTTTTTAAGTCTTTATTTATTTTTGAAAGAGAGAACACAAGCAGGAGAGGGAGACACAGAATCTGAACAGCTCCAGGCTCTGAGCGGTCAGCACAGAGCCCAATGTGGGACTCGAACCCACCAACCGCGAGATCACAACCTGACCCGAAGTTGGACGCTCAACTGACTGAGCCACCGAGGTGCCCTGGTTAAGTTTTAAAATGATCTGTAATCCTATCTAGGCATGTGCTTTATGACTTTCTGAAGTTTTAAACAAACGTCCCCAAGATTGAAATTGTAAATGAAGCCTTTGACCAATTAGGCTTGTGTATTTGGTGTGTTAAGTTACTTGGGAAGCCCTGTCAGACAAATACTGATAAACCTTAGGTTGTATTGCCTGGGTAAGCGCTAGAACTTCAAATATACATATGTACAGTTCCTGACGTTTTAATATGTTTTGCTAATAAGGTCGTCACTTAACGTTCTAATCATTGAAATGTCACGTCACTGAATTCCCCTGTCAGTTGCATTACAGTCTTTTGCAATTTACAAAAGGAGTTTCATCTCCAACGAGGACGTTTTAAACAAATGCAGGGTTTTGATCTCTTTAAAATCAGAAAACTGAAACAGTTAAGAATTTCCAGAACTAACAGGGAAAGCTGCGTTCAAACTGAGCGAAGATTATAACCTGGAACTAAATAAACTAAAAAAGACGACTGTATTTTTATGACTCTTGTCTGAAAGTTACCGGTTCCGTAGTGTTTGCTCTTCCAGACTGAGAGAACCTTCTATTACGAGGTCTACGATACAACGAAGCACGAGGAAATATTCCTCTGTGGAAAACGAAACCATTTAATTTTTCTCTCTACCTGCACCCCCTGAAATTCAGAAACTCCCAGTATCCTTTCATTCATGGAAATTATAATAATTTACATACGTTTAATAAAAATCTATTCTTCGTGTAACAGGACGCCATTGGAAACGCTGGTTATGTCCCCAGGGCTGTGACAGGAAAGTCGTGTTTGGGAGAGACACGCACAGACTCAGGTCTGACCAGACAGCTTTTCCGGCGGCCGGCGCAGCGACGCCATTGGCTGACGGGCTTATGCATATGCAAAACAAGTCGCGAGGCGCGGCCCGGGCCCCTGCTGTGGGCGGGAAGTGGGGGCAGAGCCGGCAGAGGAGAGGCGGTCCGGGGGCGGGGTCGGCAGAGGAGGGGGGTCAGGGGCGGGGCCGGCAGAGGAGAGGTGACCTGGGGGCGAGGCCTGGAGGAGAGGCCTCAGCGGGGCAGGGCGGGGCGGGGCCAAGCCGGCTGGGAGCCGGGTGGCAGGTAGACATGAGCGCGGTGGACCTTGCCCGTGTGGGCGCGTGTGTCCTGAGGCATGCGGTGACCGGGGAGGTGAGACCGGATGAGCGCAGGGCGGTGGGTGGGCCAATGGCCGGCGGGCTTCGGGCAGTGGGGCTGGGGGTACCGTCCAGGCTTGCGCGGTGGGGGTGGGGGCACCGACGCACGTGGGAGGTGGTCCAGCGGCGCCCCTCGCCCGCCCCGCGCAGGCAGTGGAGCTGCGGAGTCTGTGGCTGGAGCAGGCGTGCGTGGTGGCGGGCCTGCGGCGCTTCGGCTGCTCCGTGTGTCGCTGGATCGCCCGGGACCTCAGCAGCCTCAAGGGGCTACTGGAGCAGCACGGCGTGCGCCTGGTGGGCGTGGGGCCCGAGGCCCTGGGCCTGCAGGAGTTCCTGGAAGGCGGCTACTTCGCTGGAGGTGTCCGTGCTCCCCTTCCCTCCTCCCACTGGAGCCCCACCAGCTACCTTGAGACCCTTCCCAAGGCCATCCCTTCCTTGCCCAGGCCTGACCCTTCTCTCTCCTGGAGCTCCAGTCCTGTCTCCGCGGCTCGTCACTTGTTGCCGCTACCTGTGTCCCCCAGGCACGATGTCCCTCCCACGGGGACAGAGGCAGGGTCCAGTGGTGATGCTGGCCTTGAATCACCAAGGGTCTTTACTGGGTGGCACCGAGCTCCCCACCTTTGCAGGAGCCTGAAGGAGTATGGCTGGTCCAGGAGCCCACCCTGCTAACCCGTCTCCCTGGCACTCAGGATATGCAGAGTCCAGACAAGTCCTGGGCCTCCCTTTCCCTGCCACCTCTGGGCCTCCACCCCTCCGCTACCAGTGGGAACACTCAGCCCCGCTCTGCCCCTGCGTCCAGGCGGGCAAGCAAGAGGAGCAGGGGCTGGATGCAGGGGCTGAGTGGGGTGGGCGGGCCCGAGCACAGACCCATGTCTTCTGCTTTCCAGAGCTCTGCCTGGATGAGAGCAAGCGCTTCTACAAGGAGCTGGGCTTCAGGCGGTGAGCGCGCGTGGGCCACGCCGCCTCCCATCCGTCTTCTCCCTGCTGCCCTCGTCCTGGGCACGAGGCCGGGGCTTCCACTGCTCGTCGGTCCTCCAACGGGACTCTCTCTTGGGTGCTGGGGGTCTGTTACAGCTCTCCGTTAGGCTTCTCTCCCAGCGTCTACCCCCTTTCCGGCCACCTCGGGTGCTTGTGTTACAGCGGTGCCAGCTGAGCCAGATCACGGGGCTCGCCCGGCCTGGGGTCCGGCCCACCCTCCCCGAACCTTCTGTGGGGCCCCAGCCTACTGACCCCAGGCTGGCTGCCCCCAGGCCCCCAAGTCCCTGGGGAGACGTGGTGAGGCCTGCTTGTGAGAATTTGGTGTGTGGATCTTGTAGAGACTGGGGACAGGTGCTGGGCTAGGTCTTCACCGACGAGCCAGTGCCCGGACCAGCTAGCTGTGTCTCCACAGGTACAACAGCCTGAGCATCCTGCCGGCCGCCCTGGGGAAGTCCGTGCGCGATGTGGCCCTCAAGGTCTGTGCCGGCCAAGGCTGGGTGGGACTTGGGGTGGGGCTCCCCTGCAGGGCTGACACCGGACCTGCCTCCCTCCTTCCAGGCCAGAGCCGTTGGCATCCAGGGGAACCTGTCCGGGGACTTGCTGCAGAGTGGAGGGCTGCTGGTGGTCCCCAAAGGTGGGCCGGGAATGGAGCGTCAGAGGCCGGCGCCTGACTGGGTGGGGTGCCAAGGTCACACCCTCAGCTGGGAAGGTCTTGCTGAACTTGCTGGCATGTCCCCGCCCTCTCCTCCTCCCTCCCTCGGGCTTGCTGGTCTCGTCAGGGCTTCTGTGTGCGGTGGCCCGGCCCTTGCGCGGTGGCTTGGCTGGGTGGGCTGTGGCCACAACAGCTCACTCGTCAGGGTAACCAGGTGGGGTCCCGGACAGCCGGGGCTGCCTCCCTCCTCCCGGCACGCAGGGTGTCCTGACCGCCTCCTGCCGCTGCAGGTGGTGACAGAGTGTTGCTGCACTTCGTCCAGAAGTCTCCGGGAGACTATGTCCCCCGGGAGAGCATCTTGCAGGCCCTGGGGATTTCTGCGGAGGTCTGTGCCAGCGAGTTGCCCCAGGTGAGCCTGGCCTGGGGAGCACGCCGCCCGCCAAGAACAGCAGCTTCCCTGGGCTGAGTGCGGGGTGTGACAGGTGCCAGGCTGCACCTTGCAGGGTGGAGGTACCTTTGTGCTCCTGGCAGCCCAGGATGTCACTGTCCCCCCACTCTGCAGAGGGAAAGCAGGATGAGGACAGTGGGGAACAGGGGCTGGGTGGCCAGAGCGGGTTGGCACAGGGGGGCGCTCCTAGAGGGCAGGGAGCTGCCCGGGGCTCTAGCCTGTCCTCTCAGCCTTGGGAGGGTCGCAGTTTGTCCAAGGTGACCACAGCCAGCGTCAGTGTGGTCCTGGTGGCTGACCTCCTGTGCCCCGATAGAGGGGAGTGTCTAGCGCTTGGGCCACAGACAGCTGCTTTGGACCCTGGGAAGTGCGGCGGCTGACGGCCCCTGCTGCGCCCCCAGTGTACGGAAGAGGCATGCACAAGGTGAAGACCAAGGCCTCCGAGGGTCTGGGAGGCGTCTGCTGCCTTGAGCACTCTGGGAGCTGGATGGGAAGAACCTTTCTGGAGTCTCTGGACCAGGGCGTCAAACTCTGCCTGGGGCTCCGGTGACAATGAGCATTAAACTCGTTTCCGGGCAGCACGGCGTCATTGGCTCTGAGACCTTCGTCCTCGGCAGCCCCCATCTCTGGCCATGCTGGTTTCCTCCCTGCCCGAGGCCTGAGGCCAGTCCTGGGCCCGCAGGCTGCCCTGGGAGGGGCCGGCAGAGGGGAGGAAATGGCCCTGTGGCCTCCCGAGCGCCTCAGGCCTTTGGCACCTGAGGGTCAGGGGTCGGGGAAGGGCGCAGGGTGTGGGGTGTGAGGGTGCGGTCAGGGTCGGCGCTCATATTCGGTGGGTTTCCAGGGAGGAGATGTTTCCGTGCAGCCGCTGGGGCGCGGGGGACAGTGAGGGGGCTAATCACTGGAAGGACCTTCTCCTATGAGATCTGTCATTTGTACCCGCCTGGAGGTGGCCAGCCAGGGGAGTCTTGGCCTGGCTGGTTCATCCAGCGCCCCCCACCCCCACACAGTTCCATGCGGGGGGTTGGCAAGGAGGGCAGCGACAGGCACGTGGAATCTAGTGTCCCCAGCAGAAACCTGCCCCTGCCCCCCTGTGTCAGGGGCTCTTTGGTCTGGGTGGGTTCAGATGACCTTCTCAGCCCACCCCTCCACCCGCCCCCCGCCCAGGTCTGGGTGACCACGGAGGCCCCCCAGCTTCCTCCCACCTGCCCCCCCCCACGCCCCTTCAGTACTACTCTTGGGTGTCATTTAAAAACACCAGGGCAAGTGCAGTGTCCCTTTGCGGTTTAACCCCGCCCCTGGCCTCTAGTTACACAAAACCCCAAGTCTAGATTCTGAGCTGTGGCTCCCCAGCCCCTCTGCCCACCTCCTGACCTCAGCCAGCTCCCGAGTCAGCAGCCCCTCCCCCGTCGGAACCGGTGGTCCCCGAGGGCCAGTGTCTGGGGGCGTCCTGGTCACTGCTGTGCCCGTGGCACAGAGACCCCGGAGGGACTCCCCGGGAGTGGCCCTCCGTCTCCGGAGTGCCCGGCTGCGAGCGGTCAGAGGTGCGTACAGACGCGCCGCTGCCACCATTCTCCCCGCCCCCGCTCTCCCCAACCCCCCAAACAGACACGGCAGGTGGCTTCTTTGATGCGTTTACTTAGCTCAAGTCTGAAGCTCAGGGACAGCTGACTGGGACGTTTTGGCGAGTGGGAGCAGTTACACGCGTCTACAGCGCGGAGGCACTGTGCCCCCTGCCGCAGGCACGGAGGGCGCGGGGCAGGCACCGCTCGCCCTGGGTGCGGGGGCGGCGGCCGCGCTGCAGGCCCCGCGCTGGGCCGGGACGTGTGTCGGCCTTGCCCGGCTGCTCCTGCTCCCGCGGAAGGGACGCCTGGCGTCTGGCGGCCGGAGGCCACGGGCCACGCCGTGCGGCTCGTCTACAGCTACCAGACGCGGCATCGCTCATGCGGGTGCATGGGGGTGCCCTGGGCACAGTGGAAGGCGTCCGAGAAAGCCGCCAGGTTCTGCAGCGAGCCCAGCACCCTGCGGGTGGCCAGGGGCCTGAGCCAGCTTGCCCGGGCGCTGGGGGCGGGCGCTGGGCGGGGGCCGGGGCGTGTGGCACGCGGGGAGGCAAGGGGCTACTCGCCTGTACTTCAGGGGGCTGTGCACGTCAGTCTTGATAGACTGTACGGCGAACTCAGGCCGGTACGACCCGCACCACACCTGTGGGCGCACGGGGGGCGTGGCTGTGGGGGGAGGGGCCGGCCTGGGGGGATGGGATGGAGGAATAAGGGGGGCCCTGAGGGGATGGGGGGTTGGGCTGGGGTGGCAGCGACCTGCGAGTGCTCTCATTTCTTTCTAGGCACAGGGGGTCCCGCCTGTCCTGTCCCAGGCAGCCCCTTCTTGGGTGGGGGGAGTGGAGCTAGCTTTCCCACCCCCACACCCCCAGCTACATCTGAAGCCCCCCATCTCCAATCCTCTGCATCCTGGACCTTTAGGAAGCCTTCCAGGCCGGCAAGTTCTGGTTCTGCCTGGCTCGCCCACTCAGCGTGCCCCTAGAAGTACCCCAAAGCTGAGGCCTTCCACACGGTGCCCAGCTGGCAAGGAGGCAGGTGGGTGGGGACGTGGCTCCTACCTGGGCATAGTTGATGAAGAACACCTGGTCATAGGTCAGTTCCAGCCCGGGCAGCTGCTGGTCCCTGCCACCATCTGCCATCCACTTCAGGTAAGCCTGCGGACACCACACGGTGCGGGCAGAACGGAGGGGCCGCAGCCTGCTCCTGCTGGGGGTCCTGCCTCAGCGCCTCACGGCCCTCTGAGCACCACGGGCACAGGCACTCCTGCCCATCTCCACGCCACATCGCCTGGGCCCTAGGGCATTCCCCGCTCAGGCTGCCACCCCTTGCCCACCCAGAACGAGCCCCAAGGCTTGGGGCCTCAGGCTGCAGGTGCAGGGATGATGCCACGGCTGGAGGGGACGTGGTGAACGACGCTGTCGTACTTGGGGGTGGACAGCAGCTGCCCCGGGGTTCGAAGGCTCAGCTAAGATCAGGGTGAAATGTGGGCAGCACAGCCAGAGGCCCACCCCACCAGGGCCAGGCTGGCTCCCCAGAGCACTGCTGCCTTCCAGTACAGACGGGGCAGGGTCCTGGGGTGTGCCTCGGCCTGCGCAGGGCACGGTCTCTGCCTCACCGAGGCACCTGTCCCCCACGTCCATGAGGGGCCCCCACGTGGACCCACCTTATATGCCTGCCGCACCCCTCCGTTGTCGGCGATGTTTTCCCCGAGTGTGCTGAACCCATTCACCTGCACGCGGGGCACAGGTGGTCGGCGGCCGGGCTCCCCTGCACCCCCGGGGGCCGGGGCCGGGGTGTGGGGTCCCGGCAGCAGCGGCATGGCTGACGGCTTGCTCACGTTTTGGTGGCCGGCCAGGTCCCAGGAGTAGTTCTCATACTGGTGGATCATGCACTCCGACTGCTCCTGGAAGTGCTGGGCCGAGAAGTTGGTCCACCAATCCAGCATGTTGCCGTTCTTGTCGAAGTTTCGTCCTGGCGGGCACAGGCGGGCTGCCCACACGGCCCTGCCTGCCCCGCGCCAGCCTCCCCGCACGTCCTCCCGGGAGCCCCAATATCTGGAGCTCGTGTGTGAATGGGAAACGGGCCCCTTCAGGGCACCAGCCTGCTTGAAGGGTTGGCACAAGGCCACCGGGCCGCTGAGGCCCGGGAGGGGGCTGGGTGGTCTACTGCGCCACCCCCAGGCCAGAGCTGGGGGTTTCCCATCCCAGGGTCTCAGAGGCACTGTGGTTTAGTGACCCTCGCTGTGATGTCCAAACTCTGTGAACCCAGGGTAAGGGGAGCATGTGGTCCTGGAGGACACGAGGCTGTCCTCAGAAGGTCCCGATGGCTGCACCCTGTGGGGAAGCCAGCCTTCCTGGTTGGGGGGCAGCTGGAGCCCCTGTGCGTGGTCACAGGCCACTAGAGCCAGGCAGGGGGCCGCACCCCGTGGTGGGAGGTGGGAATGTCGGGTCAGCGCGTCTCTTGGCTGGAGTGACGCCAGCCCAGGACCTGGAGCTTGAGAAGTGCACAGACGGTGTCACTATTGCCAGTTCATGGGCCCAGGGGGAGAGCGGCCGAGCGCCCGCTCGTGAGGTGGGGTCAGGACCTGGCACTCGAGCCCGCATGCCGTCTCCTCCACGTCTCTGCCACTGCAGACCGGGGACCCAGCGAGTCCTCTCTGCCCTGGGCCTCAGTGTCCCCACCTGAATCGTGAAAGGCTCGGATGGACAGCTCCAAGGCCCCTTGTGCCCTGGCCCCCTTCTGGGACTGCTGCTCCGTGGAGAGGGGGGAGGGGTGCCCCCCCAGCTTCCCTACCGTTGTCGTCAAAGCCGTGAGTGATCTCATGCCCGATCACCATCCCAATGGCCCCGTAGTTCAAGGCCTGTGGCTGCTCCTTGCTGAAGAAAGGGGGCTGCAGGATCCCTGCGGGGAACACTGCCCGGAGGAGGTGGAGGAGGTGTGAGCCGGCAACCCTCCTGTGTGCCAGGCCCCGGGCAGGCACCCCTGGGGCCTCTGCATCAAACCACACGCCCAGGAGGCAGGGTTGTGACCACCCCATGTTACAGACAAGACAATCCAGGCTCCGGAGGCGAGAGGCGAGGGCCCGCACGCAGCAGACCCAAGGCCCCCCATTCTCTGCTGCCCTCGGCACTGGGGTCTCCTGCCTCAGTCTCTAAAACCCGGCCCTGCCACTCAGACAGAAGTGAGGAACTTCCCGGCAGGTAGGGTGAGTGAGGGGTGAGTCCCTACAGGTGGGGAGAGGTTCTCTCCTCCCGAGAACAGGTTGGAAGTGCCCCCCAGGAGGGGAGGGCTCTCCTCTGGCACTGGAGGGGCTGGGGCCGGTCACGGAGGGGTCGCACTTACCTATCTGGTTTCGGTTTGGGGAGTAGAATGCGTTCACCACGGCCGCCCCGATGATCCATCTGTGACACACGGGCGGACCCGGAGCTGCTGTCCTGGAGCCCTCCCTCCAGGTCCCCTCCGGCTGACCAGAGCCTCCGCCCTTAGGGCCCACGTCTCAGTGGCCACACCAGGAGACCAGCATTGCCCATAGCCAGGGCAGGGTCTGGGCAATCCATGGATCTGAATCCCCCCTGGACCCAGGGCCCGAGGGCAGAAGGCACGGGGCGGGGCTTGGGTCAGACCTGGCTGCCCTTCCCCACCCGCTGGTTCCCACGTGCCGCCCCCACTCACAGGTTCTGGTCCACTTTCTCCCGAAGCTTCTTGAGGCTCCGCTGGGCACCAGCCTTGAGGTTCTGAAGACCATTTTCAAAGTACTGGTCCTCCGAGAAGTTCAGCTACAGGAGACGGGGTGGGGGTGGGGTGTCACGGCCAGGCGTGCAGGCTGCGGCGGTCAGGAGTGGCTGGGGACCGGCCTGGGGACCAGCCGGAGGCCCCACACGCGGCCGACAGGCTGTGGGTGCGGATGGTGGGGGCGGGGGGCCAGTGCTGGCTCTGGGCCTTCATGCAACTGAGCTTGTTCTTTCTCCCTCCGACCTCAGTTTCCCCGTCTGTAACAGAGGGGACTCTGGAGCTGCCCACCCAGAGAGGTGGCCAAGACAGCACCACCTGCCAGGGCATCGAAGGCTTATGGTTCCCGGGGCTGGTTCGGGTCGGATGGTGGGGGAGGTGAGGGGCAGGTGGGGCTCCGCAGGACCCCCTGGCGGGGGAGGGGGCGCACGTCAGAATACTCCTCGTCCAGGCGCGAGTTCTTCTCCTCCAGGATGTAGTCGGGGTACCCAATCTGCTCCCGGATGCTCATGGCCTGGGAGGACATCGGGACTGGTCGGGACTGCCCCACCGGGGGAGGCCCAGCTCTGCCCTCGCTCACTGCTGTGTGGGGCGGGGCTAAGGGATTTGGCCCCCCTGGCAGCCTGGGGGCGGGTTTATGGGGACAGGTGGGGACCAGCCCAGCCCGAGGCCAGACTTCCACCTGACAGCCAGCCAAGGGTCTGACGGGCCGAGGGCTGGGGGGGGGGGGGGGGGGGGGGGGGGGGGGGGGGGGGGGGGGGGGGGGGGGCGGCACACTTTCCACTTGACCCTCGGGCCCAGAGGGCCAAAGTTGCGGCCACCTCGACTCGTCCCCAACGGTGCTGGCGGGTCCCCCAGACTTGTCTTCTGGTTCCGCCTCTGCCCACAGCCCCTCTTGGAGCAAGCCACCCCCGGCCTCGGGGTCCTCGTCTCTGAGGTGGGTGTGATGATGGCCACCCCTGTCCGGGCGGGAGCCCTGACCGCGGGGCTCTGGCCGCCCGCGCACCTTCTCCTGGGCCTTCTTCTTGGACGCCTCGTCCATCCAGCCCAGCTCATCCAGGGTCTCCACGAACACCGCCCGCACCCTGTCAATGAGCGTCCTGACCTGGGAGGAGCGCACGGCCCTCGTCCTGCTGGTCCCGCACCGGGCGCGCTGCAGGGGGCTGGTCCAAAGCCTCGTCCTCGCGTGGGGCTGGGGCTGGGGGTGTGGAATGCTCCTCGCAGGGACAGGGGTCCTGACTGCGGGTCCTCCTCGGTGGGCCTGGGGCCTGCCCGCCCCTGAACTCACAGCCTGTACGGCTGGTCCCCTTTCCCAGACAGGCCCGTAGGGGTGGGGGTGGGGCCTCTGGCCTCCCCATGTGACAGGGGACCAGGAAACGTGTGCTCCCCAGTGCCCCTGGGCACACCCGTGCTGCCGGTGGCCAGCAGGGCCCCTGCACCTGGAGCCAGGAGTCGCCCTGTGAGGGCTGGGGCTGGGACCCGTGCCCCCACCCCCGTGGGGGCATCCCTGTGTGGAGGCCGCGGGCGTGCGAGCGCAGGGCACGCACCGAATCCTTGCTGTCCCTGGAAAAGGCCTCCCTGACGTAGAGGGCGCCCACCGCGCTCTCCATGCTGCTGCTGACGTAGCCGACGCATTCTCGCCAGCGCGCCTCCTCCGCCGTCGTGCCGTAGAGCACCTGCGCGGCCGGCGGCCACTCACTCACGCACGCACCGCTGCTCCCCGTCCTCGGCCCCGGGCGCCCCGCGGCCGGAGCGGGGCACGGATGAACTCCGACGCCCCGGTGAGTGCCGGCCATGGGCAGGAGGGGCTGTGCGGTTTTCAGGGGCGCTCCTGATCCAGGTTGGGAGTCTGGCCTCTGCCCCGGGGCAGAGGTAGGGCCCTGCTCAGCCCCAAGTGCCCCTTTGCCCCCTGTTCTGGCCACCCTGGCCTGGCTGGCCCGCCTGATTCTGACCTCACGGACGCCAGCCCCATGCCAAAGCAGAGGCTGGCATTGACTCTGGGGCCCTGGGGACCACATCCAGCTCAGCTGCCAGCCATCAGCTGTCCAGGCCTGGGTGGGTTTTCCCATCACCAAAGCCAAGATGCTTGGCCAGCTGTGTCTCCCCCCCACCTGCCAAGGCAGACATCCTGACTTCCCCAACTTTCCCGGTGTGCTGGAGTACTCTGTCCAACCCATTTCTCTAGTGAAGAACCGCGGGGTCCATCTGACTCCCCTGCCCCTCAGGCCCCCTGTTCATACCTCAACTGTCTGCCGTTGGCACCTCCATTTGCTGCTGATGCCCTGGTCCAGCCCGGCCCCCTGCCTGGACCAGGTGCCTGTCTGCACGGAGTCCCTGCCCCCTCTGATCATGGTCTCAGAACAGCCACCATGACTCCAGGGCTCCCTGGTGGGTCCCCTGCCTCTGCCCTGACCGCACCCCCACCCCCAGCAGCCAGAATGACCACGTAAGCAGGACACCAGCCTGCGGTTCCCGCTCTCAACCCGCCGGCGGCTTTCAGGGCACACAGAATCCACACTCTGTGCACTCCCACGATTGTGGGCCCCCACCCATCTCCCCCACGTGGCCCTGGGGTGTCCTGCCTTGGGAATCTGCCCCCAGTCTCTTCATGTCTGGGTCATTCTTGCCTCAAGGTCTCCAGTGTCACCGTCACCAAGAGGCCGTCTCTGTCCTGTCCCTTCCTGTCATATCCTACTTGTTGCTTTTGAAAGAGCAGATCTCCAAGACGGTAGGTGTGGTCAGCCTCTTTCATGGCTCTGCCCCCAGTGTGGACCTTGGCGTTTGGCCCAGAGCAGGTGCGCAGCCCCACGAACTAAGTGGACAAATGTCGGGGCAGGGGCAGGAGCCGGCTCCGCGGGGCCCCGCTCACCTTGCGGTAGTTTGCCCTCGCGTCCTTGAATCGCTGGCTCAGGCTACTGATTCGGTCCAGCACCAGGCGCCAGACGAGGTAGTTCTGCATGGTCCTGCGGGCAGGAGGCAGAGGGCGGGGCCTTCAGCAGGGGAGTGGAGCTGGCCCAGAGCACGGATTTGTGGCCCTTGGTCCAAGGCTGCATGGCAAGCAGGGAGCTCACCCCAAGCCGGGTGGTGGAGAAAGCCTCTAGGGCAACCTCCAGATACAGCCTGTCTGCTCCTAGATGCCCGACGTGTCTCACGGAGGGCTCACGTCTCTCACTAAGGTTCTGTGGCCACTAATATTTATCTGCCCGTGTCCCTCACGCCCAGAGAAGATGCTCCCTGGGGTCCTGCCCCGTGGAGAGGCTGAGGGGGTGGGGAGCTGCGGCCGAGAGGGCGAGGCCTCCGGGGACCTTCCGGGGACCTCACCTGGCTGAGTAGACATCGATGATGCCTTCGAGGTTCTGGAGGTAGGGGATGCCGTAGACCACCACTTCTTCATCGGGCCGCAGTTTGATTTTGACGGAAGACAGCACAGATTGTATGAAGAGGGTCCAGTTAAACCCCTGGGAAGGAGGGCGTGTGGGGAAGGGGGAGAGGACAGAGAGGTAGACGCGGTTCCTGGGCATCCAGGAAACCAGCTCCCAGCAAAGAATACTTGGGGAGTGAGAGGAAAGGCACAGATAATCGAATCCGGGCTGCGGGCAGGTGACACTACCACAGAGTCTACAGGCTGTGCAAAGAGATTACGCCAGTGTATCTGAAAGCCTGCGTGTGATGGGAAAATTCCTGAAAAAAGTTTAGCAATAATAAGAATATGTAGAAATATAATAAATATGTATCTAATAAACATAAGAATAGTAGAAAACATAGTCTTATATGTAATAAACTGATCTTTAATTTAAAATATTCCCACATAGAAATTTCTAGACCCATCTGGCTTTTCTAGCAGATGCTGTCTGACATTTAAGGAAGACATACTGCCAATCCTACTCAACTTCCAGAGAAGAGAGAAAACTCTTCTCAGTCTCATCTATGAGGCCAAGAAAAACTTTAATCCCCAAATAAGAATATCACAGGGAAAGAAGGTACCAGGCTGGTCTCATTTATGATCATAGATGCAAAAATTCTATGGAAAATATTGGCAATTAGGATTTATCCACACCCATATAATATGGATAATAATACATCACAACCAAATTTGATTTATTCAAGAAATTCAAGTTTGATGTGTAAAATTTGAAAATCGAATCATGTAATTCACCGTGATAACTCGATAAAGCAGGAAAATGACATCCTAATTTAAAAATTTTTTTTTTAAGAGAGAGAGGGATAGAGAAAAAGCACAAGCAGGAGAGGGGAAGACAGAAAGGGAGACACAGAATCCAAAGCAGCTCCAGGCTCCGAGCTGTCAGCACAGAGCCTGATGTGGGGCTCGAACCCACGGACTGTGAGATCGTGACCTGAGCCGAAGTCGGCCGCTTAACCGACTGAGCCACCCGGGTGCCCCGATCACATTATAATTTCAATGGATGAGGAACAGAGGCATTTAATAAGTTTTGCCATCTGTTCACGATAAAAGTCCTAGCAGACCAGAAATAGAAGGTGAATCCCACAATATGGTGCAGGGATTTACATGCAGCAGCATCGGCAACAAAAGGAAAGCCGTCCACAGCAGACCGACGTAGAAATGAGACAACGCTGCAGGTTTTTCTGAGGAACGGAACAAGACACCTACTCGCATGTCTGAGTGTCCCTGCCACCTCAATAAATAAATGACATAAAATCAGTAAGGGTCTGAAAGGGAAGAAATGAAACTCGCTGTTCACAAAGGACACAATTTCCTGTGCACAAAGCCCGGAAGGCCCCGCAGGTGAAGCATCGGAGCTCACGTGTGCACGGAGTCAGCTCGCCGTGTCTGAGTCTCCGCACACGAGCAGCAAAGAATCCGAAGGTGCGTTATACAGCAAGACCTTTCGTAAGGCGTCAACCCGAAGGGCTAAGAACAAGTCTGTCGGAAGATGAAGGCATCTTCGGAGGACCTTTCATGCACTGCAGTGGGGACAGCGACTCTGTGCAATGACTTAGAGGGGAGGGTGGGGCGTATCTGCTGACGGTGGACGTATGTGGGCTCCGTGGCCTGGCCGTCTCCTTCCTAGGTGCACACAGGGGCACCCCTAAACACATGCATGTGCATGAGCATGGCCACGTTATTCAGAAGAGTCTGGAGCATGATGTGGCCCAGAGTACAGCAGGGGTGCCTGGGGTTCAGTCCGTTGAGCATCTGACTTGGGCTCAGGTCATGATCTCACAGTTTGTGAGCTCGAGCCCCGTTTCGGGCTCTGTGCTGATAGCGCAGAGCCTGGAGCCTGGAGCCTGCTTCGGATTCTGGGTCTCCCTTTCTCTCTGATCCTACCCCCACCCCCCTGGCACTCTCCCTCTCTCTCAAAAAAAAAAAAATCAACATTTAAGAAAAGGGTACAGCAGGGGTGCAAACTGCTGTGTTCTCAGAACGGACTGCCGCAGTCAGCATGGGTGGCCCGGGGAGATGTGGGTGACATGTCTCACCTACAAAGTGTAGGACAGGAGGAGCCTAGTGCAGGTGAGAGAACTATCCGCTCCGATGGGGAGGTGTCAGCAGTGGCTCAGGCTCTGGTCTGAGCAAGGGCTGTGTGGACATGTGCACGCAGAGGCAAGCCTAGGTCTACACCAAACGGCCCGAAGCCTGGCTTCCCAGCCGCTCCCCGGGGCCGCTTCTGCGCCGCGTCCACGGCAGGGCGGCTGCTGGGCTTCTCGCCTCTTCCTACACTCCCCACATTTAGTACATTTGCAGACCCCGCTGGCTCTGTCTTCCAACGAGATCTGGAGGCTGCCCCTCTCACCGCGTCTGCTAACGCCTGTCCCCACCTGCCACCATGGACCTAGTCCTCAGTGCGAGTCAGGTCTGTGCCCCAAAGCCCCTCACGCAGCATCCAAGCCAGTGCCCCGGAGGAGGCCTAGCATCGTTCACCCCTTCACCCGCCGTGCCTCATCTGACCTTCGGTCACCTTGCAGCCCCTGCCTCACGACCTCGACCTTGACCGCCCCGCTGTTTGGGCCACATGCCCCAGACAGCCCTCCTCCAAGACCTCCTCTCACACCTCAGCTTCGTGGTGCAGCCCCTCCTGGCTGACGTTGCCCCACCCCCTCTGTGGGCTCAGCCCTCCCCACCTGCGCTGCATCCCCCAGCCCCGCCTGCGCCACCTTCCCTGCCTATGCTCAGTCCTTCCCCACGCTGCAGCACAGACATGAGGCGGAGATTGCCTGCCTGGTCACTGATGGAGCCGGAGCCGGAGTGGGGCTTGGTCCCCCACGGGCCCACTGGGGGCTGACTGGCTGTTAGGCTGGGTTGAGGGGTGGGTCAAAGCAGGTGGCCACTGGGAGCAGGTGCCAAAGAAGAGGACAGGATCCAGGGGCCATAGAGCCTTCTGGAACACCAAGTGCCATAAACCCTGGGCAGGAGTCTGCCAAGTTCTCCTGCTTTGTTCTTTGGCTCCAGACACTCGGGTTTCCTGGGCAGGAGTTAGGGGCTTCAGTGTCCAGCCCGCCCTGTCCTCTGCCCTAACCTGGCTCTGTCCTCGCCCACCCCCTCCGCCCCTGACTCAGGCCTCGGCTTAAGGCTGGCGTGGCCACTGCTGTGTTTCTGTCACTCTTGCGGGAGGCCCTGGGTGGTCAGCTGAGCGTCTGGTCTGGGCTGCTCCTCCCCAGCCCCCTGGGAGGAAGGTCTGGCCGGTGGAGGGAGGGTCTGGGGGGTCTGTGGGGGGGCAGAGTCCTGTAGGGGTTCAGAGCAGGCCCTGGGGACAGAGTGCCTGGTTCTGGCGAGTCTCCTGCCCAGGAAAGCGGGGTCCTTGCTGTGCCCACTGCACAGATGGGGTGGCCTGTGTGGCCAGCACCTGCCATCCCGGGGTGAGTGTCCCCCCGTCCGGGTGACCTCCACGCGCATCTCTCTGAGGCCCCGCGGTGGGAGACGGGGCCGGGCACTTACCTTCAGGCCGAACTTGCTCTGGAGCTCGGCCAGGCCCATCCTGTGGTACAGCGCGGTAACGTCGTGCCTCTCCTCCTGGGGGGCCGTGGCCTGCACGGGAAGGGGGGGCCGGGTGGTCACTCGGGCCGGACCGCCCCCCCACCCCCACCCCGCCCCAGGCGCGGCCTCACGTTTGCCAGCTGCGTCTCCAGCTCCAGCACCTGCGCCATGTCCTCCCGCACCAGGGAGCTGTTCTCCGGGAGCTTCATGTCCGCCCGCAGCATCGCGGCCACTGACGTCATGAACTGCAGGTAGGCGTCCCGCACCTGGGCCGGAGGGGCGCAGTTCCCGGTCTGGCGGCCTCCACCACCGGGACTCATGGGGCTCTTGGTGGGGGTGGGGCTGGGCCTAGGATGTGGGGGCCCAGGGCTGGTCCAGGGCTGTCGGATGCCAGGGTTAAGGGTGGGCCGCTCTAGCCAGGCTTGACTCAACCAGAAGGTCGGGCAGTGGGTCCTGAGGGTCTGTGCCCTGCTGGATCTGCCTTCTCCGTGCCTCATCCTGGGAGGGAGGGGCTTTCCTCCGCAGCCGCCCTCCACCGAGGCCACGCCCCCGCGTCAGGCCGGCCCCGCCCCCAGCCAGCCCCGGCCAGGCTCTCTCAGCTCGGCTAGCACACCCCGGCTCCTTCTGTCAGTCACACGCGTCCTGTCCCTGTCCGGGTGACCCTGTCCGCTCCTGGCTGGACCATCCTTCACGGCCCAGCTCACAGCCCGCCTCCACCAGGAGGCCCACGATCCTGCTTCCTGGCTATGGGCCATTTCACAATGGCTCTTCCCTCTGCCCCAGCTTGCCGCTGTCTGCTCCTTGTGTCCCTCCCTCCTGGGTCAGCAGCAGAATGGTCACGAGAGCAGGCCCTGTGCTCAGGGGGCCTGAGTTCAGGTCTCAACGGGCCTACATAGTAGACTAGCAGTGTGGACCACAGTCCTCACCGGTGAGAAGGGTGTGGGCTGAGCCTGTCCCCACGTGTGGCACATGCTGTTTAGGGACAGCCCCTTTGATGGCAATGATGAAGGCTGTGCTTCTCTTATCCACAGCCCTCAGAGCGCCCCGCAAGCTTTCACAAAGGCTGCTGGGGGGTGGGGAGCCAGGGGCAAGGGGCCGCATGGGCAGGCCGGCGGCAGGTGGGCCTGGAAGCCTCGGGGGAGGGGGCGGGGGGGGCAGCAAAGTGCCTGAGGGCCCGGGTCCCGCCTGACTCACCTTGTGGTTGCTGCCTTCGTTGAAATAGAATTCCCGGGATGGCATGCCCAGGGTGGGCTGGTCTATCTGGAGACACAGGGGGTGTGACCCTGGGCGAGGAGCCGGGGGCCGCACAGCCCAGCTGAGGAGGACAGCAGCTCTCTCCACGCCCCCCGAACTGTGCCCAGTGCACGGCTCCACCTGGAAGGGGGCTGGCCGGTGTGTGCAGACACCCGGCGCCCTGGCCCTGCTCCGGGAGTGACGGCCCTGGGGGCCACACTGCAGCGTGCGCTGACCAGGTAACCCACGGGTGCGGGCCATGTGCAGGGCCTCCGGGCACCCTCGCCCTCCCTGCCTGGAGTGGACCACTGTGGCCAGCGGTCGCTTTCTGGGGTCAGTTTCCCTGCCCTGGTGCCAAAGGCCTGGACACATGGCCCGGCACGCAGCTGACACCCCAGGCAGGACATGGCCGAGAGCAGGGCCCTGCGAATGCCCCGGGGCTCACCCGCCCCCTGGCCGGCCCAACGAACGCCCCCAGCCAGGTTCTAGGGACCCGCACCCCCCCACCCCACGGCGGCGCATACGTAGATGACGTGCCGGCTGGAGTTCTGGTCGTCGCTCCAGATGAACAGGTCGATGAGGACGCGCCTGTTGAACTGGGTGCTCATCAGGGCCAGCTGCTGCTCCAGCTCCCACCTGGGGCCTGGGGGGCACCGCATGCTGGAGACCCTCTGGGCTCCCAGGGCTCCTGGGCCAGGCCCTCAACGGACGGTGGACTGCGGCCTCCTAAACCCAGCGCTCGGGGGACATGGGGGACCCCTGCCCGGCTTGAGGTGGCAAGCACACCCACGGGCCCTGACGCTAAGGACCTGCTTGGGGACTACGGGGCCGGGGATCACCACACGCCCGCTGCCCCCAGGGCCCCGCCCCCACGCCCTGGGTCTGGGAGGTGACTGCCCCCAGGGGCTGGAGGGGTCACCCTCTGCAGAGCTGGGGAGCCCGCTGGCAGCAGGTGCGAGCTCGCCGGAGTGAGCCTGCGAGGCCTCGGCCCAAGGAGCCCCCAGTGTGTCCCCTGCCCGCGGGGCGAGGCTGCCGCTGGCCCCGGCCTCACCTGCGCTCTTGCCCCACTTGTCCACGGCCACCGGCCAGCCTCCCAGCACGTCCAAGATGTTCAGCAGCGGCTGTGAGTCTCGTTTTTCTATGATGCCTGAGAGGGAAGGGGGGGTCACTCTGCCCAGACGCCCACCTTCACCCTTCACACGGACCCGAGGGGACGCTGCACGCCGGCCCCCAGCACACGGGGACGGGGAAGGGCCTGGGAGGAGCAGAGACGATGCAGGTGACGGGGCCTGGGGGCTGTGACCGACGCAGAGGTGCTGGCAGGACACGGGGCATGGGAGGGGGACAGGCGACCGGGTGGTTGGGGAGCCGGGCCACTGGAGGGCCTGGGGACACTGCACATTAGGGGGCTCCAGCCCATGGCTCACGGGTGCTGCACAGGTTGGGGGAGGCCAGCCCGTGGGTCAGGGGTGCTGCACGGGTTGGGGACCAGCCCGTGGGTCAGGGGTGCTGCACGGGTTGGGGACCAGCCCATGGGTCAGGGGTGCTGCACGGGTTGGGGGTCCAGCCCGTGGCCGGCCAAGCTCACTGGACTGGACACGAACAACTTCTTCAGGCCAGTGAAGGTTGGTCAGGGGGCTTGGGAACTCGGGTCACAACTAAGGTGAAGGTGGGGTGCGGTGGCAGGGCTGCCAGGTCACTTGGTTTGTTGGAGACTGACAGGGCGGCAGGGGCACAGGGGAGCCTT
>PJEM01017866.1:0-20503 GCA_004023845.1 Helogale parvula
GGGAGGGAATGGGTGAGGGGGTGTGGGGAGGGAGAGAGAGAAGATAGTTTAAATCCTAAAAGGTTGAAACATTAAAAGGCAAACAGAGAAATGGTAAAGAGAGCTCAGAAGGAAAAAGGATCATATGTGCCATGTTAAATAATTTGGGCTTTCAGTGTAACGAAGAGCTATTTAACACTTTTAAGCATAGTAGTAGCATATGCCTAAGATTTGCATTTTAGAAAAATCCGTGTCTTGGTATGGAGAATAAGTTGAAGAGACTAGAGATAAGTTCTGACTAGGGAAAAGGAGATTCCCTCTGAGGTGAATGAAAATAAGATGATAGACTGAATTAGGTGAGTAATAGAGGTAATAAAGAAAAAAGTGATGAACTGATCCATCTCTATGAATTCTAAAATAAAGAAAAGGGAGCAGTCAAGAATGATACTCAGATTTCCAGTTTTGACTAGGGGTTGGAAAGTGAAATAGAAAATTTAGTAGAAAATATGAGCTCAGTTTTGCAGCTATGGACTCTAATGGACCCATTGTATCTCCAAAAGACATTTTGTAGGAAGAGGGATTTCCAAATCTAAAATTTAGAAGATAGTTTGTTCCTGGAAAGATGAGCCTTGGGGTCATTTGCATATACAGAGAGGGTTATTAAAGCCACAACAGGAAATGAAGGAGACATTGAAAACCTGAAAGTGTGCAAACTGAAATGAGAAGACAATCAAAGACAGAACCTTGAAAAATACAAACATTTCAGGATTCTACAAAGGAACCTGAGATTTCAATGTTGGTGAGATGGAATGGAAAGAGTGTGGTGTTGAGGGACAAAAGGGTATGGTCAACACTGGAAAGAGGAGTAGGGAGGTCAAACAAGGAAAGATTTCAATGACTCAGCAATAAGAAAGTCTGTCATTGCTAACTTTGGCAAGAACAGTTTCTACCAGTTGCAAGAGCCAAGACCAAACGGAAAAGGTATGAAGACCATGTGGAGCTGAAAACTAGAGGTAGTGAATGTAGACAAATATTTCAAAAGATTTAATTGTGAAGCAGTGGTGATAAAGGAGTACCTGATAGGAGGTGTGAGACTGAAGGACACATCTTTAGTCTGTGAGACCATTGAATATGTTTATGGACCGACAAACAAAAGAAAGAAAGACTTGAAGATAAAGGAAACAGTATCATCTTAGCCCAGGCTGCTATAACAAAATACCATAGAGGGGGTGATTTAAACAACAGACATTTATTTCTCACAGATCTGGAGGCTGGGAAGTCAAGATCAAGGTGTCAACGTATTTGGTTGGGGGTGAGGACCTACTTTCTCGCTTGCCACTCTAGAGAACCACTTCTCACTCCTCCTTGATGGTGGTGTGAAGAAGCTCTGGTATCTCATCCTTTTCTTATAAGGGCACCTGTCCCACCATAGAGACTCTATTCTCTTGACATCATCCAAACTTAACTACCTTCCAAAGGTCCCCACCTCCTAATTCCATCACATCTGTGTTAGGGCTTCAGCATATGAATCTGAGGAGACACAAACATTCAGGGATCCTAGGAAGGCAGGAGATAGGATCACAAGTGCAGATGCAGGAATTCATCTTTAACCAGGAAACAGCCTTTCTTTCCTGGGTCTTCTGTTTGCAGATTTGGTAGCAGGAAGTTGGAGTTACACTTTTCCTCTGATGAAATAGGCAAATTTATTGGCCAATAGTGAAAACAACAATGTGAAAGATTTGAACAGAGCGGAGAAAATTCAGTAGGGAAATATCCGAAGTATTGAAAGCCTAGTTGAGTTTGGGCACCAGGAATTCATGGTGTCATCAACATGTACAATTGTGTGATCATTTTCAGTAACTCAGCTGTCTGGGTTAGATCTACAGAAATGGGGCACCTAGACTGAGTGCCACAAGAATGGATAGAAAAGCAATAGGACTAGAATTTCAAAAACTAGTAATAGAATGGCTACATAAGGGGCCATGACATCAAACCAATACAGAGAAGGAAAAGAAGACAAAATAGAACCAACAGTGGAATGTAAAGGGATCCCAGACTGCCAGCCTTGTAGAGTCAGGGAGAGGGTTGGTGAGAGTACTGAGTGGAAGAGTTTGTGGGAGGGGAGGTGGTAAGAATGGGCCTTCAGATTTAATGTGCCAGAGGTGGGACTGTTCCATCTGATGACAAGATCTAGGTGTGGCTCTAGGATTGAATTATGAAGGTGTAGATGAACATGGCTGGAGATTAAGTAATCAAGGAGTAGAGCAGCTAAGAGTCAAGCATGTTGAGAAGTAGAGTATAAAAGCATTAGATGTTAAAGCATGGAAGGCAGGAGCATAAGTACTCAGAATGTAAGTACATGACAGTAGCAATCAAGGCTACAGGATGCTGTAACCTGATGCAATAATGTCAGAGAGGTGGAGATCTTTTCCAAAGGCTAATACACTAATGCTCTAGTAGCAGCACTGGGGGTACAGGACGATGGTTGACATGTGGAATGTGGAAAAAAGCAGCGCTGGCTTGCAAAGCCATGTCGTTTCTTATGAAAGAGTTGGGTTTCTGTCAAAGAAAGGGAAAGAGGTTTAATGAAGAGTCTGAGGGTGAAAAGAGGGATCTGGGGGGAACCTGGGTGGCTTAGTTCATTAGGTGTCCAGCTCTGGTCATGTTCTCATGGTTCATGAATTCAAGCCCCACGTCAGGCTCTGTGCTGACAGTGTGGAGACTGCTTAGAATTCTCTCTTTCTCTCTCTCTCTCTCTGTCCCTTCCCCTGCCTCAAAATGAGTAAATAAACTTAAAAAATGAAAAAAGAAAAGAAAAAAGGTGTGTTGTGTTTTTTTTTTTGCCTACATTGGCACTGCAAACGTGAGCATTTACATGAGTAGTTTGGGTCAGGGGAAAAAAGAGCCAAAAATAGCAAGAGGGGAAATAAGACTGGAAGGAAAATGTTAAAGGCTCACCAGGATAGTAGGCAGGATGCAAAGTTTTAAAAAAACATATCCTAGCAGCTCCTGTGGTCTGCTGCCTGGTCTCTGGAGACTGAGGATGGCTGGGACAGAAGTCCGGGCTTGGAAGTGGATCCAAAGATACCGAAGGTATCTCAGGTTTCACGATAAAATACACCCATCCCCCCACCTCCTATCACATTACTGTGGACGATCAAAATGTTTTTTCAATTCAAATGGCCATTATGCCAACTTCAACTTGATAAAATGGCCTTAGTTTACAATTATTTGCAGTTGTGTTCACTTTTTTTGACATGATGTTTACTCTAATGACTTAGCATGCTGAGCTTTTTCTTGATACAGTCAGTTGATGTTTGCCAGTGACCTAATCTATAACTAAATAGTTAACTAAGAGTAAGTATGAAAGGCTTCTGGTTTTTGTTACTATCTCCATCAACAACTGCCTCTAAATGTTTGTTGTTACAGAAGTAAAATGCTCCCTATAGACTTGGTTTCAATGCTGAACTTTGTTAAAAGATTGAATTTTTAAAAATCCTTCCAAATATAGGAAGGCATTCCAGACATAAGATGTATTTATTTTTATAAATAGCAGAGAAACAAAGAAACAATTTTTTTCAGATTCTGATTTTTTTCTTTCCAGCTTTTTTGAGACGCACATATAAAAGTATGTAAGTTTAAGGTGCACAATGGGTTAATTTGATACACTCATATATTATAAAATGATTATCACCCTAGAGTTAATCACCATCTTCACCACCACATGATTACCATTTCTTCTTTGTGGTAAGAAATGTAACTTCTACTCTCTTAGCAGCTTTCAGGCACATAATACAGTATTAACTATAATCACCATGCTGCACATTAGATTCCTCAAAACATCTTCATCATTTTTTAAGTTTATTTATTTATGTATTTTTGAGAGGGAGAGTGAGCAAGTGGAACAATGACAGAGAGATGGGGAGACAGAGAATCCCAACAGGCTCTGTGCTGTCAGCGCAGAGCCTGTCATAGGGCTCAATCCCATGAACCGCAGGATCATGACCTGAGCCAAGATCAAGAGTCTGAGGCTTAACTGAACCACTCAGGTGCCTCAAAACTTCATCTTACAACTGGAAGTTTGCATTCTTTGACCAACATCTCCCCATTTCCTCTACCTCTCGGGCTGTGGCAACCACCATTCTACTTTCTAAAGAAACAAAAATTTATAATACTCAAAGATCTAGGTATGTAATATTATTCTAAAGAAGTTTGAAAGGATGATGTAAGCACCTTTTTTTTCCCAAAGCAGTTTAATCCAGTATCTACTAAACTACCCGTAACAAACAATTTATTTCTAATTACTTATGCAAAAAAATTACTTGAAAAATAAAATTTAAAAAACTTACATCAACAGTGTCAGTTTTTTACTATTAAATTCAATAGACACTCTGCCAAATTACTGCAAAAATTTCTAACTGGTTTTTTTCTCACTGTACTTATTGTGACTCAGTAATAGTTCAAGGACAGGAGCAAACTTTGAGTAGCACTGGCTTAGTGGTCTTCATCCAACATATTTCTAATGTTTTGTATTGTCTAATTGCATTATCTTTTATAACCCATTAATTTTTCTGGGTGTCTAGGAAAAGAAAGCAAATGCAGAATGAAAAAGAAACGTATCCAGAGTTATGCTATATCATTGATTTATGGTCATGTGCAATATTTATATCTCATTTTTCTATCTATGTTATCTACGCAAACACAATTCTTACTAGCAATCAGTATCCTAATAGTCGGATGCTTGGCATGATTTTCTATGGAGCAGGAATGTTCTTTTTCTACTATTTCAAATGATAGATCATTGATTCTCTAAGGAACATCAAGAACTATTACAGATTTTAAGACCAAACTAATAACGTGGACAATGAATGCAAGAAAATTTTAGTTACTTATCCCAAATTTCAGGTGCTCTGATTTGCTTCTGGCAATTACAAGAGGTTAAATTGGCTTAATATCTTGTCTTATAGTGGAAGCCCTGATATTTTAACACCTTGCGGTGTGCCCCTCCATTGAGGACACTGTCACCTCCCTTGATTCCTAGTTATTGAAGCTTGCTCCCTAGTACCCTGTCTCAAAAGCCTCTTGGCAGCTGTCCATGTGTATGGATGAGATGGTTTGGAATCCTTCCCTTTTGTCTCTGAATCACTTATTATCTTCCTAATTAAAACACCTCTTTCATTAGTTTATGATGAACTATGTAGAGCAATGTAGGGCACTTTGTATTAAAAAGCATACTAACGGACAATTCTATTAACATAAGCTAGACTCTCTCCCAATATCAGTCTATATCTTCTGTTCCTATCTCTCTGTTCCTCCTGCTCTTTACCTTTTTTTCTAATTAGAATCCATTCTTACCCTGGGGGTGGGGAGTGGCTGCAGTTCTCAGCTTTTCCATATTTACAGTCAACCTGAGCTAGGGAAATGAGGTATAGAAAATATTGAAACCAGGGGCCCCTGGGTGGCTCAGTTGGTTAAGCATCCGACTTTGGCTCAGGTCATGATCTCACAGTTCAAGAGTTGGAGGCTCATATCAGGCTTTGTGTGTACACCTCAGCTCAGAGCCTGGAGCCTGCTTTGGGCTTTGTCTCCCTCTCTCTCTGCCCCTCCCCAACTCATGCTCTCTCGCGCACACTCTCTCTCTCAAAAACAAATAAACATTAAAAAAAGTTTTTAAGAAAGTAATGAAACCATTAAACTATTAATATTTTTCTATATAAGGCTTCACACAACTGGGACAAAGTCAGTTAACCAAGCAAATATTTTTAATCTTATCTTTTTTATCCCATGCTGCAGAGCTTTTATTCTACAACAAAGAAAAAACAATCCAAGTTGAAAAAAGATATACAATGTGTGAAGAAAATAAATACTG
The DNA here is from genome assembly GCA_004023845.1 of Helogale parvula. Classification (NCBI taxonomy): domain Eukaryota; kingdom Metazoa; phylum Chordata; class Mammalia; order Carnivora; family Herpestidae; genus Helogale; species Helogale parvula. The sequence continues at coordinate 5,849 of PJEM01017866.1, forward strand.
TTACAGAAATATGGTTTATAGATAATGTTATATTTGTTGATTTAAAAATATTTATTGAGGACTTACTATATTCTAAGCTGGGAATACGGCAATGAATAAAACAGATAAACTTACATCCTAAAGAACTGGCACAGAAGGTGTTATTAAATAATTCAGTAAAATACGTATAGTATAAAAATAGAATTTGAGTTGCAACATATAAAAACAAACTGATTTTATAAAATAACATTAACATTAACTAGATACTTAGTAAGTTTGAATGCTTTTGCTTGAAAAATAAGAAAATTATGGTATCCTGGAGTATTGTAGCTAGCTTCCTATTGGGGAGAAGTATAATTTGACAATTTTGTGCTTAACATTTTGGGGAATTTTTATTCTCTTTAATTCTCTCAGTTAGCTTCCAAACATTTAGGACTGCAAATCATATTAAGAAATAGCCAGAATTTGAACTAGGTGTAATCATAATAATTATTTTTAGTCTAAATGATTATGTATTTAAAGGATTTATTCCTTGAGCAAGGATTTGTTAAAGAAGACTATAGAGGCTGCTCTTAGGCAAACAGGCCTGAGTGGACCAACCTCAAAATATCCTATGGCCCTAACCGACCAAGGGCCTACTTACAGCTAGGTACATTTGCCAAAAATGAAAAAATTCCATATGTCACCATACTTCCTCGCCTTCACTCTTTAGAAACAGCCCCCACCCACTGCCTGGTGGCAAACAGTCTTTCCTTTGCTCTCCTGCCTGCTGCTCCCTCATGGAGTATTCTATAAACTTCTATCTCCTTTGTTCTGCCTCTGGTGAATTCTTTCCCCTCCTGTGCCATTGGCTTCAACCCCATCTTCGATCCACATTTGGGGGCACCCCATCCCATCAGGACAGACACCACATTTAGACACCATGAAGACTTCCTTATAAGGTAAATGCTACCACAAATTCAAAAATAATGGTTTTAATCATGTATGAGTTTATTTTATTATGCCTATCAGATAGCCACTATCCTGTATTTCACCAACAGAAATACAAGAACATTATCTGAACAAGAGTGTTTCTGCTGATCAGATATGCATGTGAAGCCGCCAAACTCTGGTATCAGGGATTGTATTCTTTTGGCCACCTGGGGAAAGAAAGCAGCCAGGAAAATCTGGCTCGGGCTGGAAGAAGACTAATGTACTAATATTTATTTATGAAAGCCTCATATATTCTGCTCTTCCAGGAACTATTACAGGAAGGGTTTCACTGCAGTGCACCCAAGGTGAAAATAGAAACTGCAATGTTTACTACATGGAAAAGCCACAACCTACCACTGAAGAAAGATCAAAGGTTTTCTTTTTGACTTAAAAAAAATTAAAACCAATTAATTACGATCTCACTAATTAGACAGCTAAGATAGAGAACTTTTAGCAGGGCAATGTGTTGTTACATAAGCAAATCTCTTCATAGGCTGAAAGATAGTTTGGTGATGTTTTTCAAAGGCTAATCAAGATTCCACATAGACATTAGATTAGCAGTCATATTCACTAGAAAAAGAAAGATTCGGATAGTTTAATTTAACCCCTTTCATCTTCCAAAGAAGATTATTCATGTGAATATCCTTGGTTTGCTCATTTTTTATGCAGAAGAAGGCCAACGTAATCAAATGAAGATACTATGTAATCAACTGACCCATCAAATTAATTAATCAGATTTTAATCTAGTGCAGCTTGCATGTAATTAACATGTCAAGTATGTACACACAAAGTCTTCACACACAAGTTATTCTGAAAAGTCTTTGCAAGTGTGTGTGTATGGTTATAAGTGCATGACATGTCTCTGAAGCAACTACACAAGAACCTTTGAAGAAACAATGACTATTTCCATCGAGGAAAGAAGTGGAGAAATAGCTGAGAAGCGAAGGAAGGAAAGGAATTTTTTTTTAGTTACATACATTTTGTATTTCTAGTTCTGTTCTGTTGGAACAGAATAGTTTGTATATTAACTATACAAAACAAATATTTAAATATTTAAGCTTTGCACAAGACTAAACAAAAGTGACAGAAAGGAGAAGGTGAAAGGAAGACAAGAAAAGAAAGGGGGTGGAAAAGATTTATGAAGAAAGAATGAGAGAAGAGAAGTAGGGAAAGAAAAGCTGTAATACTGCCCTGAGCTGAACCCCCCTACCCTTTCTTCCTATTCTTTCCCCACAAAGTCTGGACCTAGTTCAAGTTCCCTTTGTCTCTCGCCTGGTGGACTACCACAGATGCCTTTCTGTTTCTAATGTTGGGTGCTCAAACCTGCCCTCTACCCAGCTTGCCCTACCTTCAAACGTTTCAGCGGCGATCTACCCCCCACAGGATGTTCTCTGCCTGCCTCTCCGTCTCCCTCATTTCCTCCTTGAATAAACTCTAACAGCCCTCAATCATTTGTTTTTCCTTCAGCAGCATGTGCTATTTTTATTCATCATGCTATTGTTCATGTGGTTCACAGCACCTAAAAAAAAATGCTATGCCCTTCCCTCCCGTTTATGACATTGTTATAATTATCTGTCTATGTGGCTGGTTTCTTTCCTGGGCTGCAATATGCCGTATTCATACTAGTTTGATTAGGACCCATTATTTGACCTGGCATGTTGAAGGTGCTCAATACGTGCTAACAGTGAAAAGGAGAGCAACCTCAACCTGACTCTGTGATCCTAAGAAAGGTATTTTACTTGGTAACTCTCGATTTGCTAAATGTAAGAGCACAATATAACTAAAGGATGTATCTTTTCTGAGATTTTCCGTTGGTCAATGTGTATATTGTACCTAGAACCCAAAGGTGCTGATATCTATATCATAACATCATACTCATTGACCCTCACTTTTTTATTATGGAAATTTAGAAATGTAGTCAACCGTAGAGAGAAAAATTCACTGAACCCCAGGTGTCAACATCTTGCCAGTTTTATTTCTTCTGCCCTCCCCATCACACATGCTGAAAGCAAATTTCAATCACTAAAATATTTTGCCTATAAACACTTTACCATGCTTCTCCAAACACATTCAGACTTTTTAACAAAACATCGATAACAGTGGCAGGCATTATTCTATGGTACTATAATATATCTTAAGATTGTGAATAATGGTGTGAAAAAAAATCTAATTTCAAAAATCACTTCAGCTATGTCTAAATAACTGGGTTGGGGTCATTTCCGTTGATAGTGATTGTCCAGAGTTTGGTGAAGGTCAACAGTCCGCATTCTTGCAAAGAGCCAGGCACTGTGTGTTAAGGTTGGGCCTGAAGGTGCTTAAAAGGATTTACATGTCAAAGTTTCAAACATCTTAGCTCTGCCACTCAAACTGATGGGGCCAATCCTCCATTATCCTACGCACCAAATTCTCACCCACATTTTTTTTCAGGAAATATTAGTCTTTTTACTTGAATTATTAAAGGTAAGCCCAAAGCAATAAAAACTGTTGTGTTTCAAAACTCTAATGCTTACTGTGATTGCCACAACAATGATTCTTTTCTAAATACGAAGTGATTTTAAATGGCTCAGGACACTCAGAGCCACTTTTAGTCCAGTTCAGGAACTTCCTTTAAAAACTTAGGTAAAATGTGTATCTAACATTATATTAGTTTCAGGATAAAACATAATAATTCAATATTTTCATACACTACAAAGAGACCACAGGAAATCTAGTTATCACCCCGTACCATACAATTGACACCTTTCACCTGTTTTTGCCTACCCTCAATTACCTTCCTCTCTGGTACCCACCCTTCTGCTCTTCATACTTAGGAATTTTGTTTTGTTTCATTTTTTTTTAATTACACACATAAATGAATTCATACAGTGTTAGACTTTCTCTAACTTATTTCACTTAGTATAATATCCTCAGGTTCATCCATGTTGCCACAGAGGGCAAGATTTTCCTCTTCAGGGCTGAATTGTGTTCCATCGTGGATCTCTACCACATCTCCTTTAGCTACTCTTCTGCCGACGGACACTCAGGTTGTTTCCGTGTCTTGGCAATTTAAGGAATGCTGCAATAAACATAAGGGTGCATATGTCTTTTAAAAGTAATATTTTTTTCAGATAAATATTCAGAGGAGGGATTGCTGGATCATATGAGAGTTTCATGTTTAATTTTGTTGAGGAATCTCCGAACTGTTTTCCACTGTGGCTGCACCAATTTACATTCTCACCACCAGGGCTCAAGAAGTACCTTTTTCTCCAAATCCTCACCAATTCTTGCTTTTTCTTGTCTTTTTTTAAGGTTTCTATTTTAATGTTTATTTATTTTGGAGAGAGAGAGAGAGCGCGCGCACAAGTAGGGAAGGGGCAGACAAAGAGGGAGAAACAAAATCCAAAGAAGACTCCAGGCTCTGAGCGCTCAGCACAGAACCTGATGCGGGGCTTGAACCCACAGACTGAGATCACGACCTGAAACAAAGTCTGATACTTAACTGATTGAATACCCAGGTGTCCCAGTTACTCTTTGTCTTTATGATAGTAGCCCTTCTGATAGGTTTGAGATGATACCTCACTGAGATTTTGATTTGTATTTCCCTGCTAATTAATAATGTTGAACATCTTTTCATGTGCCTATTGGCCATTTATATATCTTCTTTGGAAAAATATCTATTCAGATCCTCTGCCCATTGTTTGATTGGATTGTCTGTTTATTGTTACTGAGGTATATCAGTTCTTTATATATTTTGGTTATCAGCCCCTTTTTAGATATAGAATTTGAAAATATCTTCTCACAATCAGATTACCTTTTTATTTTGTTGTTGTTTTCCTTTACTGTGCAGAAGCTTTTTCGTTTGATGTAGTCTTGTGTGTTTATTTTTGCTTTTGTTGCCATTGCCTTTAGAATTAGAGCCAAAGAGCTGTGTCAAAGAGCTAAGTGTCTATGTTATCCTTTAGGTCTTTTGTGGTTTTAGCTCTTACTTCCAAGTCTTTAGTCCATTTTGAGTTGTTTTTTGTATATGGTATAAGTGTCCAATTTTAGTTTTCCCCGTGTGACTGCATCCAGTTTTCCCAGCACCTTCTATTGAAGAGATTATCCTTTCTTCATGGTGTATTCGTGACCCATTTGTAGTAAACTATTATCCATACATACATGCTTTTATTTCTGAGCTCTCTATTCTGTTCCATTCACCTATATGTCTGTTGTCTGCCAATACTCTCTTGTTTGATTACTATAGCTTTGTAAGTATAGTGTGAAATCAGGGAAGGTAATACGTCCAGCTTTGCTCATCTTTCTCCAAATTGCTTTGGCTATTCAGGGTCTTTTGTGGTTCCATACAAATTTTAAAATTATTTGTTCTAGTTTTGTGAAAAATGTCACTGGGATTTTGATAAAGATTGCACTGACTTTATAGATTGCTTTGGGTCATATGGACATTTTAAGAAAATTTAATCTTCCAATCCATGAGCAGAAAATATGTTTCAATTTAGTTGTATCTTCTTCAGTGTCTTTAACCAAACCCTTACAGTTTTCAGTGTATAACTATTTTACCTCCTTGGTTAAATTTATTCCTGGGAATTTTATTCTTTTTCACACCATTGTAAATGGGATTCTTTTCTTAATTTCTCTTTCTTATAACTCATTAGTAGTATATAAAAATACAATCAATTTCTGTATATCAATTTTGTATCCTACAACTTTACTGAATTTAGTTATTAATTCTAAGAGGTTTTTGGTAAGGTCTTTAGGATTGTCTATATTATCCCATCATTTGCAAACAGTGATAGTTTTACTTCTTTCTGTCCTGTGTAGATGCCTTTCATTTCTTTTCTTCCCTAATCACTACTATGAAGACTTCCAGTACTATGTTGAATAAAAGCAGTGAGACTGGGCATCCTTATATTTTTCCTGACCTTAAAGCTTTTCACTGTTGAGCATGATGTTTTCTGTGAGTTCGTCATATATGGCCTGTGTGAGATTGAGGTATTTTTCCTCTATCCTCACTTTTTGAGAAGTTTTATCATAAATGAATGTTGAATTTTGTCAACCACTTTTTCTACATCTCTTGAGATGGTTATATGATTTAAAAAATTTTTTTTCTTAATGTTTATTTATTTTCAAGAGACAGAGAGACAGAGTGTGAGCAGAGGAGGGTCAGAGAGAGAGGGAGACACAGAATCTGAAGCAGGCTCCAGGCTTTGAGCTGTCAGCACAGAGCCCGATGTAAGGCTGGAAACCACAAACTGCGATATCATGACCTGAGCTGAAGTTGGGTGCTTAACAAATTGAGCCACCCAGGCGCCCCATGATTTTTATCTTTCTTTTCATTAACGTGATGTATCACATTGAATGATCTGCAGACATTGAACCATCTTTACGTCTCTGGAATAAATCCCACTTGATCCTGGTGTACCATCCTTTTAATGTATTATTGAATTCAGTTTTCTAGTATTTTTGAAGATTTATACGTCTATATTCATCATAGACATTGGCCTATAATTTTTTTTTATTGTTCTTGTCTGGTTTTGGTAGGAGGATAGTGCTTGCCTCACAAAAAGAGTTTGGAAGGATTCCTTTTTCTTCAAATATTTGGAAGAGTTTGAGAAGGATCAGGAACTTTGCAAAACAAAAGGAAAGATTTTTTTTAAGTTTACTTATTTTAAGAGAGAGAGTGGGGAGGGGCATTATCCCAGGATGACTATCCATCAGCTGAATCCACGCCATATGTGAAGCTCTGTTGAGGCTGAAGGAACGACTTTTCTTACAGAGAAGTAAAATAACAGATCACAGTAAAGGAAATAAACTCATAAAAAAATAAATTGCAGATTTACATATTCATATGTATGAAAGACTGAGTACACTTAAGAAGAAAATGAATATCAATAATCCAAGTAAATACTCAATCATCCAAAAACATACTTTCTTCTAGTGTTTCAAACATATTGATTTGTTCTGGTGACTCAGATTCTCTTTAGAGAATCTTTTTTTTAAAATGTTAATGCTGATAATTATCCCTGGTTAAAAAGATAGAAACTAAAAGAATATCATTGTTATAATATGCTAGTAGTCCCTCAAGAAAATAGTTTGCCTTGCTTTTGTTTTGTTTCTACTTTAATTATATCAGTATCATTAAACACATAAATCTACTGCTTGGCTTGTGACCAATGGATGCTAATCATTTTACATACCTTTTTTTTAAGTTTATTTATTTATTTTGATAGAGTGAGCAGGGGAGGGGCAGAGAGGGAGAGAGAGAGAGAGAGACAGAGAGAGAGAGAATCCCAAACAGGCTCCATGCTGTCAGCACAGAGCCCAGTGCAAGGCTCCAACTCATAAACCATGAAATCATGACCTGAGCCAAAACCATGAGTCAGATTTTTAGCCAGCTGAGCGACCCCAGCACCCAAATCTACATACTTTAGCAATGAGATTTCATCTACACATACAAATGCACATACAAGTTGACTTGAGAAGAGGAGAGGCAGTAATTAAGTATTTTGAACTGCTTACACTTGGGGTGCCTGGGTGGCTCAGTTGGTTAAGTGTCCAACTTCGGCTCAGGTCATGATCTCATGGTTCATGGGTATGAGCCCCGCATCAGGCTCTGTGCTTACAGCTAGCTCAGAGCCTGGAGCCTGTCTTCAGGTTCTGTGTCTCCCTCTCTCTCTGATCCTCCCCTGCTCATCCTCTCTCTCTCTCTGAAAAATAAATAAAAGCATTAAAAAAAGTTTTTTGGACTGCTTACACTCAAGTATAAATGAAACATTAATAAACTATGCCTATGATAATAATTTTGACTGCTTTTAAATCATTTTCAATTTTTTTTAAATGGCTTTGAGAGATTTAATCTGCTGAGGACTAAGCCGTCAGACTTTTCAGGTTTATATATAATAAGAAAGACAAAACTGAGAAGGAATGATCTCTTGGTTAATAGAAATCTTTCATAATTATTACTACTCCTACTACAAGGCTTTCTCTTTTCAAAGGACTGTACAGCTTTCCAATGACATTTTAACTTTCCTCATTACCTGTGAGTTAGGAAAAAAACATTATTACACATGACTCTCCAAAGTTCAGAGGCTTTACAGAATAGATAGTTTTTCTGGGTTGCTGGAAGTGTTATACACCTTGATCAGAATTGTGGATACACAAATGTATATATATATGTAAGGTTCCATCAAGCTACATACACATAACTTATGAAAATTATATCTTAATAATATTAGAAAGTAATATTCTCAAAGTAACAACTTAGGTGAAGTAGAGAGGCTTTCATATACCATGTAACAATGTTCAAGTCCTATTAGAGAGATCATCAGTAGAAGCTGCTTGGTAAAATAATATGGCCATTCAACTAAGATAAATAATTAAACTTTCACTGAAGTGTTAAAAAATTTTACTGATTACAAACTCACTAAACAAAATACAAAACAATTTTCTAGTCTAGTAGTCAATGTCTATATCCCATTTAGGACTAAGATGATGCCCAAGGTGATTTCATTGACTATTTAATGAGATACCTACCCAATTACAGAAGTAGTTGCTCAATTAATAAATAGGACCAAATTAGTTGTTCCCTTGCTTTCTTTGTGATTCAGCCATTCTAATTTTTGTCCCAATGGACTGCAAAGTTGGTCATGAAACAACACTTAATTATTTTACCTACTTAAATTAAATGAATTTACCACTCAGTTATTTAGAATTAACCTGGAGAAAATCAGAGACTATGTTGGTCACCGTATAATGAGACATCTGAAAGGTTATGGTAGTGGGAGCGGAGAGAAGAGGGTTGACAGACACTTCAACATTTACTTCTCTGTTGCTTTATAAGGCAGAAGTTATTGAAAACTCAAATCAATTCTCTGTTGATAATATATAGCGCCCAAGTTAATATCTTTACAACAGCTCTATTTTGCAAAACATTACATAAGTAACTTGAGTATACAAAAATATTTCAGAGATTACAGAGGTACTGGTTGACATACGGTATCATGTCAAAGTGTATTCTAGCCACACCCAAGATACCGAAGAGTCACATAAAAACATGCCTCATGAATTACTAATGCTTCCAGGTCTGGTACGACTTGAGTGCTGGAACTAATATATTTTGACCAGGGTTAGCAATCCTTCACAATGAAAACGTACAAATCTTTACAAATTGCATCTCTTTATGCATAGCATTACCTAGATGGTATATTCGTGGTATATTCAAGCACAATATGGGCTGTCTTAAGAAAACGAAGGAAGAAGGAACCCACCTTGGGATTCTAAAGGTAAACTAACTTCAGATGATTTTACCTCTTGAGTAGACAATAGAAAGTTTATCTCAAAGTAACATGCATCTGGAATTACCCATTGAGTCTTCAGTGGTATTTTATTAGCAGCTTCTCCTAAATTTAAATGTAATGTTTAGAAGTTATTGAGCTTCCTTGATTTTTTTAATTAATAATTACAGATCCCAGCGATCAAAGGACAGAATAAAATCATGATCTTATGATTCACACATACTGTCAGTTTTTGTTTGTTGGTGTGACTTTACATATGTTACATATTATATGTATTTCATTAACATATATTAATGAAATAAATCCAGGCCTCCTGCAGTTCTTCCATTTCTTGTAACAACAAAAATATTTCTAGGAGAATGGAGTTGTGGGTAAGACGTGATTAGAATCATAGTCACCTAATCATAGGTGATTAGGATCTGTACTGGATAGAGAAGGAAGGTGGAGTGAGAGAAGATATTAGGTTAGAGAAAGGCAGAGATTGGAGGTGAAAGACATTTGTATTAGTCCTATATAACTGATGAGATGATGTGTTTTTTTGTAAAGTTTATTTATTTTGAAGGAGAGAGAGAGCACGGGGGAGGGCACAGAGAGACAGAATCCCAAGCAGGCGCAGAGCCCGATGCAGGGCTCAATCCCGTGAACCGTGAGATCATGACCTGAGCCCAAATCAGGAGTCAGCCGCTTAACCTCCTGAGCCCCCCAGGTGCCCCTTAGTATATATAGGGGCAGTTTTGTGCTAGAGAGAAAGAGCAGGGCATGATGACACTCACAGAGCTATCAGTCATTGCCAGTATCACAGTCATCTGACTACTTTTATTTCAATTCACTATGTGTGTGTAGGTGTGTATATGATTTATACATATTTTTATCTCATTCTGACCCTACAAGATATACTCTTTTGTGTCTTCCTCAAATGTTGACATGTTGAAAGATCCATACACCAAGGCTGTATCAACTAAAAAAGGATTGAATGGCCATCCTGGGTTGAATTAAACAGAAGTTGTATACAGTGTTGGCATATGAATTAATTCACTTGGCATTTATTTTTTTTAGTGTATTTATTTATTTTGAGAGGGAGAGAAAGAGAAAGAGAGAGCACATGAGAAGGAGAGAAAGAGAATCTCAAGTAGGCTCCCCACTGTCAGCATGGAGCCCGATGCGGGGCTGAAACTTACAAACCTCTAGATCATGACCTGAGCCAAAACTAAGGCTTAACCACCCAGGCACCCTTTGGCATTCATTTTTTATTTTAAAAAATGTTTTATTATTTATTTTTGAGAGAGACAGAGGCAGAACACAAGCAGTGGAGGGGAAAAGAGAGGGAGACAGAATCTGAAGCAGACTCCAGGCTCTGAGCTGTAAGTACTGAGCCAAATGTGGGGCTCAAACCTGCGTACGAACCATGAGATCATGACCTGAGCGAAAATCGGATGCTTAACTGACTGAGCCACTTGGCACCTCCTTGGCATTTATTTTTTTATGCAATATTGTGATTATAGCCTTTCTTCTTAGCTTCTCATTTTATATATGCTTATGTAAAGTTCAGCAAGAATAGATAATTATTTCTAACTTAGAACATCAGAATGATAAAAACTGTAATATACAGTTAGAAATATTATTTTCTCCAAGGCAGAAAAATTTACTGGCACCAACTCAAAAACTACATTTCCTTGGCTTTTGTTTTAAAGTAGAACCGACAGCCATGAGTTAAGGAAATAATTATGGGAAAAGATGCAGAAGAATATAACCCGAGAGAGAAAAGACGTGTAATACCTATGAATTACAACTTTGTGTGGTCAGCAATTTTATTTGTAGAGATAGTCTGACTATGTATTATCTGTACATAAATAAATATGGTCACAGTACAAGTAAAATATTTATAAATTACTTGTCAGGAGCAAGTACTTATTTATATTTGATTTTTACTGCTCCTATCACTACACAATCAAGGTACTTTAAGGAAATTAAAACACAAGTTAGTTCTAACTGGATCTATAATAAATTCAACTTCTTAAAAATAATTAATCCTGCATCTGAAATATAATTTTCATAGATTGACTCCCTTTTCTAAATAACAAATATATGTAACCAGAGAAATGTTTATAAACATCCAGGTAAAGGTGGTAGATTGCAGCTGCAATATTTGATTTCTCTCCCATGGAATTTAACAAAGCAAGAAAAACAAAACAAAACAAAAAATTAAAACCAATAAAAAACATTCACCCATAGCCACAAACAAGAACAAGAAAATAACATAATGCAACCTAATAAACTAGTACAAAGAAAGAAACAAATGTTTCCAGAGGGGAAAGAAAAATGCACAAAAACAGATCAACTCCCAACCATGCCTTCATCCTCAGAAAGAGCCTGTAAATACTCCCTAATACCATATAAATGATGTGAAGAAAATTCAATCTTTTTCTTTTGATTGAACACTAGTGGAAAGTGCTCCAGGGGAAAGGTAGATGAAGTCAGGAGAAAGGAACCACAGGGTACCTCTGATAGAAATCAAAGCTCCAGGGATAGGATCCTGCCCTATAGCATCTTCCACCGGTAGAGTTACTCTTGAACAAAGCCAGGGCAGAGGGCAGAGGGCAGAGGAGAGAGTAGAGCCCTGAGTTCTTATAAAGATTACACGACACCTCATCTGAGCTATCCCATGAGCATGACCACCTCCTCTCCTTCCAACCATCTGGCTACAGAAAATTGACCAGAACATGAAATATTCAGCATTCAGACTCTACCTTGGGGGAAACAAAAGGATGGATCCAGAAAATGCAGTATAGTGTTGGGCACTTTAATTTTTAAGGAAATTAAGTATTCAAACCCAGCCATCCACAGATAAGCAAGATGAAGAGATAAGATTCCATCTCAAAAGAAAGTATAAACATATCGTTTAAAAGCATAAGAAAATTTTTTGCAGTTGCTGCACTCTGTAAAATAACTCAGTGAAAATACAAATTCGGTAAATCAGGCACTTAATGGCCAGTCTTTCTTTCAGCTCTAAGACCCACCATATTCTGAAGGTCAGTGCACCTATGGATCAGCTCATCTCCATTACTCTCTACATTTCTATGATGAATCAGCACTTGCCTCCACCATCTTCAATTCCAATATTCTACTCAGATCACAACAACCGTATCCATCCAGGCTCCCACCATTCTTAGTCTTCCATCTCCAGTCTCTGCCTTTCTCTAACCTAATATCTTCTCTCACTCCACCTTCTTCTCTCTCCAATACAGATCCTAATCACCTATGATTAGGTGACTCTATTATTCTAATCACGTCTTACCCACAACTCCATGCTCCTAGAAATATTTGCTCTGTTGGTTTCTGTGAGTCCACCTTTTCCTGGTTTTGCTTCCTGGGGTCTTCTGCACTAGAACATTTTCCTACCATTATTCCTCAAGATGAGTCTTCCCTAAGATTTCACCTTCTGCAGTATTCTTCCCTCTCCATATGTATTAGTTTCCTTTCATTGCTACAACAAAATGATAAACTTAAAACACAAATGTATTCTTTTATAGTTAATGGAGATCAGAAGTCCAAAACCAGTTTCATTGGGCTAAAGTCAAGAGATGTTAGAAAGGTTGGTTCCTTCTGGATTTTCTGAGGGAAGAATCTGTTTCCTTTCTTGTTCCAGTTTCTAGTGGCCACCTGTGTTCCTTGTGGCTCTTTCCTCCATCTTCAAAGAGCAATACTTCAATCTCTGTTTCAATAATCACATTGCTTTCTCTCGACTTTGATTCCTCCTGAGTCTCTCTATAAGGAGCATTATATCAGGCCCACCAGATAACTCAGGATAATCTTAGTTTTATCTTAATCTTAAAGAGTCTTAATTTAATCACATCTACAAAAATCTCTTTCGCAGTTAGCTAATAGTCACAGATTCCAGGGGTTAGGATGTACATAAAAGTTGGAGAGGGGATACTATTCAGACAGTCATATAATTCATTTTTCCCGAGGTAATTCCAAAGTCTTTTAACTATCATTCACATACTACAGATTCCTTAAATTAGCTTCTATAGTTGAGACTTTTCTGCTAAGCCATAGACCTACCTCTCCAATTCCTCCATGTAGAACATTCCAGACACCTCAAACTCAAAATATCCAAATAGTTACCAGTCTTTTTACATTTTATCTTAAAAAAACTGTCCTCTCCTTTCTCATATATTTAAACTTTTCTGTCAATCTGCGTGACTTTCATTAGAAGGTAACCACAGTTAAGGATCCCTTTTTCCATGCTCACCTGCTTCCTCAAAAAACCTTTCCAATGTCCTCCGACTAGGTTAAACATCCTTATTTTATATTTTATATAAACATTATAAGCATTATAAACCATTCCATCTATAGTATGTAACACATTATAATTTTACACAGAGATATAATTCTATATAAATGTATTGGTATGAATATTTTATTCATCTGTATATTCCATTTGACTATAAGCTCCATGAAGGAATAAAGCATGACTGTTCTTACATAAAAGTGCATTTCAGTAACCTTACACAGGTCCTGGATCATTGAAGATCCTCAGCAAATATTTGTTGAATGAATCAATGAATAAATCCTTGTACTCTGACAGGAAATGTGCCAGGTGTTTGAGAAAAAAATAATAAACCATGCAAATGTAAACAGGTCCCACTATTTTTGTTAACCCTTCTTTTAGTAGTTTTGGGTTAATTTTGATTAGCAAGGAGGTTATTGAAGTTTATTTTTGTAGTACTTTTCCCTAAAAAAGTAATGCATACATAAGACTCATATTTTTTTCCCATTTGAATTTTATTGCTAAAGAATGCAGATATAAGTTTCTTTTTACTTGACATGCAGAGATGGCTTTAGATTGGGGCACCTGAGTAACTTAGTCGGTTAAGTGTCCAGTTTTGGCTCAGGTCATGATCTCGTAGTTCATGAGTTTGAGCCCCACAACAGGCTCTGCACTGGTGCTGCAGAGCCTGCTTGGGATTTTCTCTGTCTGTCTGTCTGTCTGTCTCTAAATAAATAAATAAATAAATAAATAAATAAATAAATAAATAAAAACTTAAAAAAGAGAAAGAAATGGCTTTAGACCAAATAAGCTGATTTTTGCTCCTGGGACAACAATTCTGTATTTTGAGGGGAAATGGACATGAAAGATAATGTCACTATAGTAAATATTATTTTTTCACAATTTATGAATCCATAGTCTCAATGGCTAAAGGTTTCCCAGAGCTGGAGTGTAGTAATCAATCAAAAGACCTCCATTTTTTGATGGTCACCAGACTTTGTGGTAAAAATCTGGGAAGAGAAAGATGATTTGCATTATTACTCCACCTCTGGTCATCCCATAATTGTGATGTAAAGTCTTCTTTCTAACTTGATTGTGTGGATAGCACGAGAACAAAGAAAAACAATAGCCCTTAATAACCCAAATAATGCTCAAGATTTTCAC